>OX439382.1:6703035-6918035 GCA_949319315.1 Zelleria hepariella
ATTTGACATGAAGTTTATTGAGGTCGGACAATCTTCATAAAATGGGACAAATATGCCCAAAACACCATTTTCGCGCTCGATTTTGAATAAGCTGCCATAGAATAAATTGAAGTACTCTTAAAGAGCTTTCATTTGACATGAAGTGTATTGAGGTCGGATAATCTTCATAAAATGGGACAAATGTGCCCAAAACACCATTTTCGCGCTCGATTTTGACTAAGCTGCCATAGAATAAATTTAAGTACTCTTCAAGAGCTTTCATTTGACATGAATTTTGTTGAGGTCGGACAATGTAAAATTTTTCATCAAGTGTCAACTGTCAGTGGGCCCAATGTGCCCATGGTCCTTTATAAAATTCAATAATTCATTTTATGTTTTTATTGTACAACATACCTAGCCCCACCTTTGAATAAACATTACAAAGTAGCATAGTCATGCTAATTCAAAGAGAAATTAATTAAAAATCTTCGGCCAATATGAGCGCAATAGCGTCAAGGGTAACCCCCCAGTTCACCACGATTGTTGTACGTGTAGTATGCGTAAGAGAACTTCGGGCGAGTCTTCTGCAACTCGGTTGGAGTCGAGTGTCTTAAGCCGGGCTTCTTTATACTCGTCCACTTTTTGTGGATTGTCTCCCAGCGGTGTAGTAAGGTGTCTAGTGGTAGTTGGTAACTTTCAGGAGATATGATAACAGCTAGGTCATTATTGAGGTTCAATAATTACCTGGTTCCTAGAGATTGTTCATTCGTTGTTGTGGTTCCTTTGGCGCTACAACCCATTTTGGGTCTTGGCCTCCTCTTTAGTAGATTTATATTGGTGTCTAGCCCTTGCCTCTCTTCGCCAGTTGGTGTATTTGCCCATCTTTCTGAGGTCTTCTTCTAAGCAGATTGTCCAACGCTTTTTAGGTCTGCCTCTTGGTCTCTTCTGTTGTAGCTTCCATATGATCATTATCTTATCTACAGATAATACAAGGGGAAGTAAACAGAGGTTCCTTGGCCACAACACTTTGGGGACCGCTGCTTGTTCTATAGTTTTCCGTTCATGGCGAAGGAACAAAAACGCGGATGCTACGGCTACCAGCCGCAAGGGAATGAGCCATTAGTCATTCTTCTGATACGTGATTACGCTTTATTTGTAACTATATAGCTATGTATTCACTGCATTCATGCTACAGTCGTGTTTGTTTCTTATTAGATGCTTCCGTTTTATCGATAACACAAGGTTAATTAGTTTAATGTCTTGACTGATTCCATATTTAGGACGGATGACATTGTCTCGGAACTTTTGTTGTGCTAGGGGAAAGGGGCTCCAGAAGAAGAAAGCCTTGGCTGAAAAATATCAAAGAGTAATCAACAATCTGTTTCGGCTGACCACGAACTAAACGGCCAACCTAGATTAGTACGCACGAGAAGAAGACGAAGAAGAAGCGATTGATGAAAGAGGGAATTTCTTCAATTGGTAAACAGTTACAATATTAGGTTGAACTAAGTCTATAAAATGAAAGTGATGATAATAAAATAAAAAACAAAAATATTTGCCCACACAACGCACATTCCCATAAAACGTACTACAGTAGTCACAATCTTAGAAGCCACAAATGATAGATGTCAAATGGCTCTGAATGGGGATTTCAACAACATTTTTTTTTGTTCCCTGTAATCGCAAAATTGCGATGACTGCAAATACCGGTCTTCCGTCCGCTCCAACAGAGCATCGGCATCAGCTTGATGGCCCAGTTTCTGAAGCGTGTGAAGATTTCCACGTGTAATTTTTCTCGCTTTCTGCAAATATTCATTTTGTTCCACACTATGTAGGTACAATTATTTAAGTGAAACGAACGTTTTAGCTCTAATTAGTTTCTCAAGTTGCTATGTTATTGAATGAAAAACTGCAGCGAATGAAAAAACTGACATAAGGAAATAAGGAATGTTCTCATTAGAAGAGTTTCTACCAACTGACAACGTACTTTCGGAACTTTCGAAACCACTGCATGTGCCAATAATTGCAAATTGCAAGTTGTTACCCCGGTAGAGTTTAATGACAAAACATAGGCATACAATGTAACCCTTCACCGGGAGCTAAAATTAGACTCCTCACACAAACGGCAATGAAAACCACCAAATGCGGGTGTTCGAATTAGAACAAAGGATTTTCAGGCGTCCGAAAATAATTCCGATCTCGCATTTACGGGCTCATGTCCCTTCTGTGGCAGTGGCTCGAGACCGCCCTATTTCGGTCACGAACCTCGACACAGCACAATGCAAACTTAATGTTCGTTTTACGTGCCATCGTTATTGTTCTGAGGTAGAGCATTCCGATCTCTTTTTTATTCTCGCTGAGAAAGTTAGGGTATTGCCACATGACGTGCTAGACGGTGGACGTAAGTGCTTGAAATGTCCACAATTTTGTAATTGGTGGCGTCAGATAGGTACCTACATTGAGAAAAACCCACAAAACAAATAACACATGCTCGGAGTCAAAAAACGATGACTCATCAATATCTATGTATTGCATGCAGCCAGCCAATAAGTAATATTAAAATCCAGCTCCTATCTTCATCTATTAGCTAATGGAACGTTCAAGTGCAGACGTAATGTTTCATGAGAATGACCTTTTTAGTAGATGCAGTCTGGCGCTGTCATAAGTTCATAACGCATTCGTATGAGTCAAACGTCCAATGACCCAAATGGAAGCAGCAACCCGTATCTATGTGGAGAAAGTGATGTATTGCCTGCAACGTGTGATGCAACGAAAGGCGAAGGCGCTCATCACTGACGTAATCAGGTAACCATTACAATGTGGGAATGCACAGTGACCATGAGAAATATCAATCTGAATGAGTCTTCAATTTGGCACAGTTCTATCGAAGGCGTTTTGTCAAGCTTTAGTTTAAAAAGTTATTGCGTAATTTTTTTGTGAGAAACCTCGAAACAAAGAAATTCAATTGTCAAACTGGTTTCTTTGCAACGCCTCCAAAAGTTGCAGGTAGTGTTAAATACCCTACCAAAACTTGAGGGCTCTAAACAATAGCTCTAGCCTCTTAACCACCTAACCACCATATGGAGGCAAACAAAATACCTCGACGGTGGCACGGGCATCACTTGTGTCAATATCGTCCCCAAACATTGTATTGAACGGTCCCTCCTAATGGAGTCTCAAAACACTGCGACTCTAATGTGCGTCCCGTGTCAACAGAATTTATGCTGAACGGTGACAGCAAGATCTCAGAAGAAGTCATGATTATTCACTTGCTTCACTTGTCATAGTAGCTGAAATCATACGGTTTCCAAATACTTAAACGTTGTTAAAAAAAGAAAAGTTGTGTAACTTTAGCTGCCTTATTTCGAGAAACTTTTTTGATACTACTTAAAAAGTGTGAAGTGTTCTCAAAATTGTATGCAAGGAATAGTTCAGTCCTACATCCGAAACCAACTTTAAACACCATCTGTAGGTCAGATTTTTTTCATAAAACAAAAAAATATACCTACGTCTTAACGTCAGAGTTATCTATCACCACTTTCAGTATTAGGTACCCGTTTCATACTATAAACTTACGGGACACCCTATAGATGAAAGTGATGAAAGTTAAGCGCTGTTTTTGAGTCGGAATACTATCCGACTGTCGGATTGGACGTGTATTGCATGTTCATACAAATAGGTACCTATTATGACGCCATCCGATAGTCTGATCAGACTAAATTGTCTACAACACATATTTTAGCTTTACCTATGAGTTGCAAGTTTGCAGCCTATTGTAGCTCGTACTTGTACTTGCAACTTGTAATAATTATGTCTCGTGGAACTTTTTGTGAAAAATTGGCCCATCGAAGATAGCAGAGCTAAATTACTTTACGAAATAATCTTTGAAAAGCAATCACGCAAGACAAGAGATGCATTCAATGGGCTCTAACAGTAACAGTAGACCAAGAATCTAGATGGGATCAACTCGTTTGCTAATCAGCGTTCTGATCTCAGGGCGGAGATGCAATGCAATAAGTATACGATACCGGAACCCAAGCTGAAAATCGTTACATGGAAGATTGGTGCAGAAGACTAACTTGGTACTAGTTTAAATGAATAAACTGTAAATTGTGTCTTCCTAAGAATAATATTGGTACCTACCCTAAACGATGAAGATTAACTGACAGCAAATATTTTAATCAAAGGTTGCTAAAATTTTACTACTCAAACTTTCGTACGCACTTTCGTGAGCATAATGTTGGTATTTATTGGACTGTTTCTTACAATAACTTTTTGACATTGCGATGGGCGGCTGGTTTCGACCTCGTCCGGAAGTCTTATTCATGAAAGACAGCGGCGGCGCGGCGTCAGCTGTCTCTGACGCCGCGCCGCCGCTGTCAGTCTCTCCCTACGGACACGTAGACGTATAAATTGTGGGAGGAAGCAAGTGAGGCTGCGGGTAAACGCTAGTTTGGTTTTCAAACCTCAAGGCCGGTATCGGGGCATCACACTCGCCTCCCTTCGATGTAAGTAACTGGAATTTGGCATCCGTTATGTGGCGGCCGGCTAATGTCTCGGATCGCCAGTGGACTGTGCTTAACTTAAGCTGATCCGTGTACCTATTGCAGCCCGTCTGTTAATTTATTTTTTAACCCTTAAATCAATCGCTATAAGAACTACAGTAACATGATAAGTTGTGGGAGTCTGTCAGAAAACCGTTAAGTTAATAAAATAATAAGGCGAAGAATGCAATGAGAGTTTCTTTGCAAAGTCAATCAATGCTGAAAAGCCAATTTAAAGACGATTAGCTCTTTCAATTAGTAATTCTATCTTGGCAAGATCGCGTTGCATGGGGACGTCTCCGCCGCACATGCCTCGGTTGGCTGGCTACGTACTAATGGCATGAGCGGTAGGTTATTAATGTGCAGCTAATGTGGAATTAAGGAAGTTGCTTTGAGGGAGATGACATGTGGTTAAAGAAAGCTGTTGGCATGCTTTTAAATGAGATAGAATGGCAAATAATACTATTGAATGTAACATATTCGATACTTTATATTTTTTTATGAACAAAGAATACTATCGGAACTGATACATTCGATGATAGTCGAGCCAAAAGTAAAACAATATCGAATGTGTAATATCCAAAAAAGTCCTTAAAATAAGATAAATTGTGTAGGGTACAAAAATAGAGTTTTAAATTGATGTAATTTTTAATATTTTTTGATAACGGATATTACCTACTTTAACTTATTCTTCCACATCAAAATCTAACTTTGATTTGCTCTCCTGTAAAGTAGTACTTTTACAGATTCGATGATGTACGTAGGGGCCGTCAAGGAGAGGTAGAGTTAGGTATTATATGAGTACCTTGCTTGTTTAAATAAAACGCAAAACCTTAGTTTTGAACCGTCGCGAAGTGGTAAGCAGAAGCATCAGTCAATCTGTCACAATGGACAAGCTTGTATCGTTGGTTATCCTAATTGGAACAATCACGTAATTTGCACTGGATAACACGACATTATAATAAAATTACACGACACTAAACTTGTCCAAATCATCGATTCCTGGGGTGTCGTCACGAACGGTTGCGCACGCGCATGCGTTTCCCCGCCATTCGGGAGTCGACCGTTAAAAGTATAATTATGCACAAAGGGGTTTGTGCATCTGAATTTAAGAGTGAGTTTTGCGCGAAGTTTTGCTAGTTTTGAATTTGCTGTCTGCCTGTGTATAGCAAGTTAGTGGGCAGAGATTAGGCTATTTGCTTAGATTTTCATCTATGGCTATTTGGCAATCGGATTCGAGCTCTAGGTACTAAAATTACTATTAGCTCGGCTATTAGCTACATTTTTATATAATTCCTCTATAAGTCTATGATCCCTCTATAAAGCGGAGACAAAAGCCGAGTAAAAGTTTACTTCATGAATCTTTTTTCATTGCTGATGGTCTCTAGAGTAAGCTCATTGGTTCACTGCAGATACGAAATAGTATCTATTCGTGCTAGTAGTAGTGTTTTTTTACAAGAGTAATAATAAGTCATGTAAACGATATGAAAAAGCTACGAACAACAACCTTTTTATGATACAATTTTTTTTCTGCACACTTTTTTATTCGAGTATACTTGCCGCATCCCATGCCTTCCCCCGTTTTATACCAGACTGCCGGATATGAAGGAAGACGTTATGGTTACCCTTGAAACTCAACTCCCTAATATGTGTAGGTGCGGAACGAATATAGCAGGTGTTACTGAATATAGCAGTAATTATTTAGATAAATTACCTGGTCATAGGTTATTTTTATTGACTAGGTACAAACAAAATTCGCATATTGAGTCGTATGAAATGAAGGAAATGCCGACAAAATAGGGATTTTACAGGTTTGTCAAATGAGTTTCTTTTAAACGATATTTCATGAAAATACTAGCTTGTGAGGTGGTATTTTCACAATTTTTTTTTTTAATGTTCCATTGATTCAAAATTATCAATTATTTGTAGAAACCTGATGTGTTACAGTTTAGTTTTTTCCTTAAAATATCTACTTTCAAAACAGATTCTTCACACCCTCATAGCGTATGACTTAGACTAGCCCAAAATATTAAGAAGTATTTAAGACCCTAAAAGTTTTGAAAAAATATTAATCTGTAAACCTGGAACCCTATACGACGGCCGAGCCGTAGACTCAGATTTTGTCGACGCTTACGCTTGCTGTAGAGATATCGCTTGAGCTGTAATAATTCATACTACTTTGTTCGTGAATACTAGGATGGAAGCAAACCCCCTTTTACTTGGTCTGCTAAAAACTGAGTCGAGGCGCAAGTGAGAGAAACAAAAGCGTCGAAACTCGAATGTCATCATCAAAATTCCATCGTGAGAGTCGTGGCACCGAAGGCTTATTCCCGTTTGTCCTATTGCTATTGCCAGAGCAATAGTTAAGAGAAAAATAAAATATGGTACTAATGCGTATTGCGTATGCCAGAGTGAATCAAAAAGTCGTAATTATACATTTATATTTTTATTTTTTTTACAAAAATTAGTTGCCTTTACCAAAAGCCTATACTCCGAACAAGAAGTACCTACAGACGATTTTATACCGTTATTTTACTTTTTTTTCTGTGGAATCTAGCGGAATAACATAATTATGAAATATTATGCACCATAAATAAAAAAAAGAAAAAGTGTCAAGATTTCGTTTCTAACTCCTGCTTGGAGGTTTAGTAATAAAAAAAAAAAAAAAAATCGTCTAAAACTACAGCCTCAATATAATAATGTGTTTATTATTATATTGAGGCTGTAGTTTTAGTTTTATTAACTTTACGGTACGATCCAACGAACGTCCTACTGGCAAAGTTTCATTTGGCGCCACTAATCTTGCTGTCGATGGGCTATACGGGAATGCACCAAAGGGGGAGGCTCAAGCGAGCATTCCTTCCGAACCATTTAGCCACGCTACTCCCACGCCTTTTTGTGTCAAACCTTGATACACTTTATGGTGCGAGTATAGGTACTTTTCGCTTGAATATTGAACGGCGTTTCATGTTTTTTTTCATATGTTATTTATTACCTATATCAGCTCACCTCTACTCCACACCGTCATATGGGCGAAAGGTGAAAATTTTATTCACTGTTTATTACTTTTCTATTATTACAAGTTCTTTTAGTAACGAAACGGCCAAGCCACATATTTTGACTAAGGTGTAGAGTTTGTGAAGTTAGGGCTTGTAGAGTGAGGGCGTGTAGAGTTAGAAGCTTGTCTCTACATGAAATCTGACAGCTTTTTGACAGTGCCAGGTGTATGGTCTCGTCTTGGCAACATTTTTTACATGAAAATGTTTTTGGTGGTACAATATCTACTAAATTATACATTTAAATTACCCCCGACAATTTAGCTTCAAATTAGCATCTTTTAAACAGCTGAACCGATTTTGATGAAATATATTTTTACTTATCTAAGAAAAAAAACCTGGGCCCTGTTGCACGAACACGACAAACCGACTTATTGGTTGAAAATTGACTTATTTGTCGGATTGTCAAGTAATTGGTGTTGCAAAAACATTACAAATAAGTCAGACTGCGGCAGGTGAAATATTGACAAATTGTCAGGACTTGACAAGCGTTGCACAACGCTCGACAATTGTAAAAAACCATGGTAGGATTCACCGACACTTGTATTCGACAAATTTGTCATAGTAAGTGACAAATTTGTCAGATATGTAAGTGACAAACATATGCCTAGTCACCTGTCGGAACTGTCGGACAATTTGACAAATATGTCGAGTCGTCTTGACAATTTATGGTTGCACGAAGCAAATCCGACAAGTTTTTCACGACAATTAGTCACTATTTGCCTGTCGAGTAAATTTCTAATTCGACAAATTTGTCAATTTTCCACCATGACAAATTTGACGCTTGAAATCTTTGTGCAACAGAAACTTGTCAAATTGTCGGATTGTCACCTGTCTCCTGTCACCTGTCCTTGTCACGTTCGTGCAACAGGGGCCTGCTTTCAAATCTAAAAAAAAACTACATCCAAATATGGTGCCACAGACATACAATTTTTGTTTGGGGGGGTTAAAAATATAGATGTTTTTAATGTGGGCAGTCCGCTCGCCGACAGTGGGTGTGAATTTTATAAAAGGAACCCGTGATTTTCCCACTCGCTTACTGGACGACCATCGAAATGATGGATTCTCGGGGAAGAGTGAATTTTCAAACAGTATTCCATATATTCAAGAATCTTAAAACTACAGTGATGGATGACGCACACAGTATGGTTTACAATCCTACCTGACTGTATAAAACTAGAAAAAATAATGAATTTTAAGAGGCTACTGCTTATCAGAGTGTTATTTATTACACTCAGAATATTTTAATGACTAAACTTAAACTAAGTACAGTGATGTGGCCCGTCGCGCCAAGTTAACCTATCTGCCTTTATGAAAGCATCTCCGAGTAGGTAAGCATTTAGAGCATCGGCGTATTGTTACATGGAGAATCAACCTACTTAAGACCACATTGTGAAACCCGATCCATTGGCTAATGAGGACGTAGCTGCATCCGTTGCTGTTCTCTCCCTATTGTCTAGGTAGGTAGGTAAGCTCGTCAAAAGAGAAACAAGAGCGTTTAAAAAGGATAATGCACCTAAGTAAAACACATTTTTTGAGCATAGGAAGAAAAGGTGATAACTCCACTTTTTACAAAATGTTGGAAAACTAGAAATAAGGAAAAACATAAGTAAGCAAGAATATCATTTGACCCTTTTTCATCGAAGTAGCAAATTTTTAGTAAGAAAAAAAGGGGATAACATGACCACATTTTTTTCGGAATGCGGAAACGATGTAAGTAGGTGCGATTAAAAAAAAAACAAAGTAATCAGGTCTGCAGGCCCTTGAAGCCTAAAAAAATTAAGCTTCTAAGTTAACGGGATCAAAAGATACCTACGACTAAAATAAATTGGGGTCCTATACAAAAATGGGGGGTTGTAACAAGACGTAGAAACTAGTGCCCTCTATATTAGTTCCAAGCTTCAACTCTAAATTGCGATTTATGAAGCCTAGCCCCTTCTTTTTTAGTTCCAAAGCTTAACTCTAGATGGCGCTTTATGCATGCAGCCTACCTATGGTCTGCTAGGGAAGCACAATGTCACGATAAAAGTATTATCCACTACGGTCTCGTGGTCCCCCCAAGATGTTCCCCTGGGGGGACGACAAGGAATTTGCTTTTACTCGTTGTCCCCCTGAGTCACACGTGACCAGAAATTGTTGCATCTCGCTTTACGCAGTGAAATAAAGCAAGATGGCGCTAGCCGATAATGGGATAAAACTTATATCGTGACTCTGCACGACATAATTATAATTTCGCCCTAAGTAAGACAAAATTTATTTTAATGTATCACAAAAAATGCGGTCCCTTTGCAAGAAACGATGGGGGTCCATTGCTGTTTTGTTAATATTTTTAGGTTTTGTAAAAAATAGGGTACCTACTGTACACATAATTATAATGGTGGTACGGAACCCTCAGTGCGCGAGTCCCACTCGCACTTGGCCGGTTTTTTGTTTCAGTCACCTTGGATGGGCAATTAATTACGATGTCGTTTTCAGTTTAATATTTTGCTCGTCCACTGCGGTCAAGGTACGGTGACGTCAGTGAGGTAAACATTTTAGCCAGTTATGGGCTGAGGTCACGAAAGACAACTGAATTGGCTTTTAGACTAATTGATTGTGCTGCTACACGAGTGACGTGGCGACCGATTTTAAAAATCATAGTAGGTATACCGGGGGATAATACTTTTATTTGGTTATCTACAAGATTTATAGGGAAATTACCTAATTTAAGTAGAAATAAAAATAACCTAATAATCTAAAAACGTAAATTAAATTTTGTTCTACAAGGTGTTACAAAAGTACCTAACTCTTTATACAGGGTAATAGCACCCGGTGATAGGGATCACAACCAAAATATTATTTTTGCTCTATGACGTTCCGTTGATTTTTAAATTAATAAAATGTGAACGCTGTGGCGGGAGAAAAGTATTTTTTAAATATTGTTTTCATTGACTTTCACAATGTTTTAAAAACTCAAAGCTATATAAATGCACCTACACACACGAACATATATTAAAATTTGAGCTAACACCAAAAACAAAAAAGTTATGAATTTTTTTCAATTTTGAGGTTATAAAATAAAAATGGTTTTTTTCAATTTTTTTTACAGATTTGACATCCTGTTGACCACTAGGTTACACCCTGTAAAAAGAGTTAGGATGTTTTGTAACACGTTGTATATTAACCGCAACCGACACTCCCGGCCTTCTCAAAGCGCGCGCGCGATGTGGCGCCCGATAATGCGAGTGCGGCCGCAAGCGTTATCGTTAGTATAAATAGTAAGGGAGGTTATTTTTCACAGATATTTTTTAAATTATTATTTTGGCTTCAATATTTCAGTAACATTTTTACAGGGCGTATCCTGCTGGTCAACAAGATGATATTTCAATAAACATAAATATTTGAAAACAAATTGAAAAAATAACCTTAATTTTATTTTTGTTATTGGATTTACTTACTTATAGTACCTACAGTCGCCCGTAACGGTTTAATTCACGTACAATTCGGTTTTTATATGCAGAATTAGGTACGTACTTTATAAAATTGTAACATATCAAAAGCGCAGCCGCCGGTAACCTTTTACGTAAACGCGTGAATTGTTGTTCATTTGTTTACAATAATGAAAAGAATACTATGTTATTGCCGCAAACGAAAAATCACTGAACATAAATACTCGTAGCTCAGTTTAGCTACACAATGTAATAAACTGTGAAAATTTTGAATTTCCCGCCACGTTGCTATCGTCAAACCTTAAGCAGACTCCAATGCGAGGTGAGGTGAGGAGTAATTTTTTACCAAATAATGACCCTGTCTATATTGATTTGAAGTCAGTACAGAGCCACCAAGTTACCTGTGCAGTAGACAAAATCGAAACTAAATCTGTCATTTTGAAAATGACATCCTGCGTCACTTTTTGATTTGTCATTGCGTAGTGATTGCTCTGTGTGCTTTGTGTTTAGAAAAAAGAGCAAAAGAGCAAATAATATGCCGAAACCTCCCAAAAGTGATGCAAGATTAATTATATTAAAAGTAGTGTCTTTTATAAAAGAAGAGAAATGCCGCCAAGCTCCGATGATACCATTCGAAAAACTGCCACAACGGCTTGCTTCTGCAACAGGTTAGTGTTGCTATAAGGGACAACAAAAATCCCTGCTGAAACTTTTACTTCATGATGTATTTTAGTGTTTATTACAATCAAACAATAATTATCTAAATCACGAAATCATGAATCACTTTTATGTTTTTTATTTGTACTATTTCAATGTTAAGTGAATTTGTATTAATTTGCCACTTTTTTTGCAGATGTGCCTTAGTGAAAGATTTGTTTGGAAATTAATTATTGAAGGAAAATAAGCTGAATAAAACCGAACAAAGATTTCTTCCCCTGGCAAGAAAAGAGAAAGAAATACAGGGAAACTAGTAATTTATGATTTTGATTTTATATTATGAAGAAAAATACGAAAAAATATAAATAAAAGGCTTTGTTTTACAATTTTTATTTTATTACGACGTCTCTACGTTTTATGGCAACATCACTTACTAAGATTGTAAGCCCTTTCACTGCCAAAAAGTTGCCCATTAGTTTAGTAAATTAGTTACGAGCAGCGAGTAGCAATACCGGAAGCTTCACTAGCGACGCCGTTTACTGCACAGGTAAGTTGTTTCCACTTGACTAACAATTAGTCTCTGGTCCACAATGCAAGCGCCATCTATTATCAAAAGCATAAACTTAGCCATGAGCCAGGGACGTAGTTGGTAGGTATCAGAGCGCGATGTAGAGAATGCCGAGTTGGTAGCGGGAGGTGCACAGCGGCACATACTTTCACCGTAGTTACATAGATGTCGCTGCTTAAATATTTCATATTAAAAAGTTGTGGGCACGCAACAAATATTCTAGGAATATGTACCAAAGTAATATAATTCAACCTCCTATTTGTTTCGAAACAATAATTGTAGAGACAAATTTCTTGAACCAGTGAAAAGCAATTAGGAGGGAAAACACTGCTCCTGTCCGCTGCTTTGTGCCAATTTATCACGCCAGGGAGCGCGAATAAAAAACTCGGAGGATCACTGACCCGTTACTTTTCCATTTACAGAGAGTCCTTGCTTATCTGAACCGTGTAAATTCCTCTAACCCTAAGTTTGGGGACAGGACACGGCAATTACTTCGGGGAAGGGGCGCCCGCATTATTTACACCCGATGTCCACTGCTTGACGAAAATTGTGCTTACCTATGCAGCTATAGAGACCTAACGCAGTTAAGCTTATTAAGTGTTTCAGTACTCTGAACTTAAATGAAGTACTCTCGGTGTCCACTACACTGTAAATAAGGAGTCATGCTAGGATTATAACTTCTTAATCCATCTAAGGAGCTTAATTCAGTTCTCTAGCTGAAAGGTATCCTCAAAGGGAGCTAAAATATTTATTTCAAAAAGCTGTCTTTAGAGACGGAAGCACTAATAGCCACAGGGGCAAAAGATAATACTTCGAAGGAAGAAAAACACCTCAGGCGATAATCGAATTCTGTCAAGGCGCGCGGTTGCATTGCCAATGCCAATATCAGTCCGCAGTTCGTTGGCATGAAAACAAACATTCTCTTGGAGCTCGCTTTAAGCACTCTGGATAGTTTCCTGTTTCTTTGTTGGACTCTCTAGTAACTTAAGAAGCCCAATGTTTAAGCCATGCGCTCCGACGAATATTCTTTATTTTTTACACGTCTAAGGAAAAATACATACGAGTAGGTACTTAATGATTGTTAACGTCAGCCATGAATGTAAGCCCCTAGGTAGGTAAACAGGCACAAATAGATCGCAGTTGCCCGGATAATGATCACTGGTGTTTTCAATAGTTGCCGTGGTAAATTCTGGTTAGCTACTGACCCAAAATGTATAATTTAAATAAGGGCTATTCAATAAAACGGATAAAACGGACTTTTACAATATCGTCGAACACAATCAGGCGATTCACCGTCGCTCCATAAATAAAAAATCCGCGTGCGTAGAAATGAAATCCAATTTATAATCTGTGTTAACCCGCGGTATTCGCTCCTGCATTCCATTCCATACACATACCAGAAGAGTTCCCGAATAAATATGTATTAAACATTACGTGCAGTTGCTATACATGGAAAGGCATACTGCGTACCCACTCGCGTGGTTAAATTTTTTGATGACGCCAGCCATCCATTGCTGTACGTAACAGGAGGGTGCATAATATTGGGGAGATCCGAATCTGAAATGAGTTGCGGAAGCCTTCACAATTTCAAAGGAGGCCTATCTACCGCCCCCTAAATGTAGGCAGAAGCAACTTTCCGCTTTCATCAAAACCTTAGTCTTGAACGAATTCAATTTTCTACCAAACTTAAGGTGTTTTTAATAAATCTCTGCGAAAAATAGCTGCGCAAATCTCTTGGCACGACGCGCTAATAAAGTCTGGGGAACTGCCTTTATCGACCTTCTATTCGAAGATTTCAGCAAAACACTAGGAATGTCACATAAATATTAAAGGGGATCGCTTCGAATAAGCACCTCGAGAAATCCTTCCGTGCGTGCTACTTCACAACGCCCGGAGGTGAAATTGTGTCAGACGAGCGGAAAGAAAAATATTCCATTTGCCCTCTGAGCTGGCAAAGCTAGCCTGAGCCTCTTTATGAGGCTGCATGGCACCAACAGGAGAAGTGAGTTCACTGCTCGAGCCATCCTTCTGCGCTGAAATCATAATTACGTTTTTATCCCTTAATTAGGTATGTACAGCCGGCCTCACCCAAAGATAACCCTTTTTGTCCGATTGGCGCCCTTATGCCGCGCGCGTTAAGAGCTGCCTTGGGGTATCTGTGACTATGGCCGACCGTACCTACCTGATGAAAAATTATCTGTATATAACTTTGACTAGCTTAAGAGACCCTGATCTCCAGGGCTACCCTCGTTTTTCTCGCTCTCTAGAAACGAAAACGTTTCGCAGTATGTAAATACATTTCACATGCACATGACTGTAGGGAGGTACCTACTCCTGCGATGTTTTTTACAAGAAACGTTCTCGTACTGCTATAAGTGAAAAAATTAAACAATGAAAAAATATTTTAGATAGATACAAAAAAGCATTATTTTACACTGTAATAATGTAAATTGAGAACGAACCTTCGTTATGGATAGGATAGGAGGATAGGAGGACATAGGATTTATATTAGGATAGAGCGCTGAGATTATCTTTATTTGCGTGACTGATTTAGGTGCCGGACGCAGCAGCAAAGGTACATAAATTGTATGTGCGAAGACTCCACCGAGCATAGTTATCAAGCCATTCGGGCGGGTATCGTTCTCGCGGGCATCATAATTGTCTTCGTAGAACCGTAAATTCTGTTTTAATAACGCAGTATTACGGGCCAGCCCGAAATGAACCGGGCTTAATGCTCGATTGGAAATGTTGCTCAGGATCCTGCATTGTTCCAAACACTAGTTGATTTTGGTTGTAGCGAGTCTTTTTTGTAACGATCTGAATTGAGCGGGGTGATATAACTCAGTTGAATAGACTTTTATATGTACCCAGGCGCAATTCAAATTGGGGCTTCGCATCGGGCCAATGAGATTTTTTTCATCGGGTTGTACAATGAAGGCTATAGATAGAGAGAGGGCCATTACGGCCCACAGCCTAAAGTGGTCGGGCCGGAGGATAAATAAATATGGCCGGTCATTTCGTCGCATACTGTATTAAATGACAATGATTTGTCGGTGACCCTTTCTAAATGTAAACAATTTGTATCTGTGGTCCCAAAATTGTGCCTATTGTTAGTACCTACAAGCGGGTGCGTTTAATAAACTTCCAAGGACTCGAACTCGTTCAACATCTGATTTTTATCAGGTAAATACATACAATATTCTATATTAATTAGCTTTCACCATTTGCCTGTTTGATGGAGACACCTTTTCCGTGCATTATGACTTAGTTCTTAAACGTCTGACTTTTCTTGGCGAGTTCATTTAAAAGTTTGCATTAAGTTGATATCTTCCTCATGAATTTGACATAAGCCAAGTAATTTAGGCACGCCACTCAACTTAGGTAGGTACATCCAAAGGACTTAACCAAAACCTTTCAAGTTTATCTGGAAAAAGAGAATTAGCTAATACAAGAGCATACCCGGTGCAGGGTATGTCCTATTACTGTTTTTTTATGAATTTCTTCACAGTTTACCAGTAGATACTTAAAAATACCTACTCTTGTAGAATGTTAGAATTTTGTGAGTAATGATTCATTCATTTATCTAGTAGGAATATAACATTTTACATACCAACGATTCGGCGAAACTGATTCTAATTGAAATTCCATCTAACATTTTTTCCGAAATTATGTCCCAAAAGTATTTCAATAAGCTGATGCGAGAAAAATTCGACAGAATTATTATTTTTTTGTTACCAAGACGAAGTTTGGCAATATGGGCCTGAATTTTGTTTAAAAGGCTCCCCGCTTTGGTATATTGTTTAGCAACACTCATTTATTTACACACCTTTATCTATATTACCGGGGTACTGGTTCAGAGGTCATGCTCAAAAGTGAGACAGCCATATTGTGGCTTCTCTACATTGCATCGTATTATTTTTTAATCCGACCAAAGTAAATGCCTCTGATGCCACAACAACAACCGCATTGTTAAAAAAAAAACTTTTGATGGCGAAAAAACATCGCTGAAACTCAAATTTTCCACATTGTTTAGACTTTCATTTTTGTAGTGCTCTTTTTACACACACAACCCAACAATAGCTGAATATTGTGTTGTGAAACAATGTGGCTTTTTATGAGTCAAAAAAATGTGCACGTTTTGTGGCTATGAAAATAAACGCAACAGATCATATTAGACT
This sequence comes from Zelleria hepariella, assembly GCA_949319315.1. NCBI lineage: Eukaryota > Metazoa > Arthropoda > Insecta > Lepidoptera > Yponomeutidae > Zelleria > Zelleria hepariella. Next base: position 6,719,446 of record OX439382.1, read on the forward strand.
CGTAGTAATTTTTTGGTGATAATAATGACATGTACACCTGTACAGGTTAAAAAAAAATCTTTGTCCACCTCTGTTTTATAGATACCGTAGGTAGGTTATTATAGATGAAACAATAAAAAGCTTTAGCCATTATTTTATCTACTTACCCTTTTCTCGTAGAGTCTAATGAGTATTTATTATGATTATGATCTGATTATGATCTTGATATTAGAGTAATCAGTCTATCTCAGTTTAACTTTAAAAACTAGTTACAAAGTGGAAGAAAAATTGTACGAGGTAAAAGAGCCGGCAATTAAACTGTAAACTTTGAAACCATGTTTTACTTATACGTTTGAGTTGGCCTTTAATAGCGATTTTTCTTTTTTTTCGCACTAGAGCATGCTTGGTGGAAGACTAGAAACTTTTTTACTACACTTCCGAGGGAATCTCCGGTTGTTAGTTAAATTTAAATTGGGAAACTTTTAAAATTTATGTGAACACTTTTAAGACGCCTTTTATGTCCCTACAAGTCGTTACACGTGTTAGGGGGTTCTTTGCATCGCTTCTTCTTCCCAGAGCGTTATTTCTCAGTCATGTGTAAAGGTTTCTCTATGCAGCCCCTTCTTGGCTCAGTATAGTCCATTAGATACCTGTTTCGGCTTGGTAAATGCTTACCTTTATCTATTTTAATTTTCTATAGAAGCTCTGAAGCACTTTGAAATACTTAAAACATATTCAATCATAATTATAAGCGAAGTACTCTTGCTGAGTAGATACCGGGTGCTTTGGTTAATTAGTCCCTAATCTGTTGTGAGATGGATCACTAAACAGATCTTTTGCGCAAACAAACAACACAAAAAACATGGCAAAAACAGCCGCAATATTTCAGCACAATTTTCTTAATTTGCGAAAGACTTCTAGCTAGACTGACTGAATAGGGGTGCCGGTCCTTTGTACTGATAAATTCCAAGTAAATTACGCCCTGTATCTAGATTAATTCTGAGTTAATTTAGAAGAAGTGAGATATACGGAGCCTTCGCCACGCGCCACCAGGTTCAGCGAATTCAATTAAATTATTGAGATTACAACATTACAGCGGGGCTTTCCTTAGTTGGCATTCCACTTGATTTTATGAACTGTAGAAAATTTATATAAAAGTTGTTCACGATTGTATGAAATATATTTTTGCAGTGTAACGTAGCGTTTTGTGGGTGTTTGGGAGGGTGGGGGTTCAGTAGAAACAGAATTCTGCGGGTAAATGCCTAATTGCGGAGGCTCCTCTTGGACATAATTGAGCATAATAAAAAAAAAAGACGCGCTCATCGTAGTTTCGTCGCAGCGCGTGGGTACAGCTGAAGCAAGAGGGACATTTTTAAAATGAAAAAGCGCTCGGGATGCGGCGAGATAATGCGTTGGTTAATGGCGTGTCGCTTGTTCGCCGCTGTTGCGCCCAACGACTTTCACCATTAACAGATTTGTACGCAAATTACAATGAGGAGCCGTTCGATCGTAAAAGCCGAGTAGGTGCACCTACCGGCTCCTAAAAATATATTTTATTTTTTATCACCTCCACTTCACGATGTATAAAGTTTCAGTGACTGAATGTTTTAATTACGTCAGTGAAACAAAAACACATATTTCAGCGGGCTGAAAAACAGCGTGCTCAACAAAACACTATTCCCATTTGCGCAAAATAGTGCGACTATTACACGGCAGTTATCCATCAAGCTAGATTTACAGCTGACAACGCAACGCATTCAGAACGTTTCATTATTTTTTCCTCCACCACTGTAACGTATCGCATGCTAAAATGGTCTTTTAATGGTCGTAAGAACGTACGCGACGCCACGTACCAGATATGTACGTGGCACATGAGAGCCAGTATAATTTACGATTGTTCAGGAAACCGCCCTTATCTTATCCTACCTAAAACAGACGACACTGAAATCTCAAAACAAATGTGTCTTTTCCTTTAGCTGCTTTTATTTCAGACTGTTTTTTCTGTTGATGTGCTGGATGTACCTTGCATTTTAAATGATTATAAATCACCATAGTTTGTCAAAATAGTGACTTTAGAAAAGCATTCCTGTTTATTAGACCTTGATTAGATCGATAAAGCTGGGATGATACAACTGCTGGGAGAACCTACTTACTCCTTTTGAAAAAAGTTATATATTTATGTTTATGTACTTATTTAATTTATCTATCCAATCATTGACGTCTCCTTGTTATACGAGTAGGTATTATATTATTGATATACATGACCACAATGGACGGATTTCACTGAGGTTCACCTACACGGCACACACGATATAATACAGCCTTGTATAATGTATAGTACGTACTCGTCCCACCCACCTAATCTTAACAAGGAGATTAAGCATGTAATCTTATTATGCACCCGTGAAGCCTCAATCCTGGACCACGTTTCAAAGGCATGATCATATTTAAGGCCTCAATAGATTGCAGCTAAGCTCTTTTGGGCTACGACTACGTCAAACCCGCAAGGGATGCTGGGTTTGGGGTTAAAGCAAACAAGATAGCTTAGTGTCTAATGCCGCTCCCATGCGTGGCTCCTTTGTAACTATACTGTACTATACGATACGTTGCTTACCTAAAGGCGATGTCATGGTGTAAACTTTGAGCGATTGATAGACAAGCACGATGATTTCTGCCGAGCGCAAGAGCGCTATAAATCACAGACAGATTTGATCCCTACTCTGCAGCCCTCTAGCTTTTCTCGCTTCGCCATTTTTCAAAATTTTTATTGGTTTATTATCTAAGTATGTCTGCAACTATATTTTGTCGTCCAAAATTGAATCATTCTATTACAATCAATTAAAATGTTGAGAAGAGCGAGCTAGGGGCTGCAGTTGTCCAGAGCATTCTTAAGTAGTGGTTAAGTCTGATTTTAACCATATCATTATAAAGCCACAAACAGAAAAGAAAACATTGAAAAGCGAGACGAGAACTAGCGGAGATAGCTTGCGAAACCGTTTAGTTAGAGGACCCATTTAAACTTATAACAATTTAATTAAATGGGACATCCAAGTTTTTCGAAAGTTTTGCACGAATAATTTTCTTGGATGCAGCGATTTTTTTTATAGGTACCTACATAAATCTTTTTAGTTACTTACGATTTAATTAAAAATGGGCCTACTCTGTACAATTTAAGTAGTTTCAGAAATTAAAAAAAAGACTTCTCGACTGCGGGTTTTTTTTTTGAAAAAAGACACAAGATGTAAGCAGATGAGGAAACAAACATTTTCTGGATTGAAGTATAGGTAGGTAATATAAAAAGTTTCAAGCATGTAAAGTTTTATGTTTTCCACTGCATCATGTTGACACATTGTGTTCGCACAGTCAAGCAAAGTAAAATACTTTCTGCGTTTTTTAAAAGCACAAAGTGTTTGTTTCAGTAAAAACCTGACGCGAGAGCTGCGATCTCGCTGAGAGGTTAGCAAATATAGGTAGACTTGTTAGTGCTCGCGCCAGGTTCCCAATCAAGGACCCACCACAGCTCACAACGACGAAAACTTTACCTCAGGTCACGTGGCTCAATCGAACCATTATCTTTTTTGCTTATCCCATCGACAACTTGCGTTCACTACATCGAAACAAGGAAAATAAATAAAATCTCATTTCGCAACACAAAATAACGGAAACGAATTCGAGAACGTTCAAAGTCAAAAGTGGATTTCGCATAACAAGTTCTCCATCTGGAGTGATGGCAAATATTATGTTCTTTGACGTAACGGCGTGTTGGTAGGTACTTGGTTGGCTTGCGGTGATCATATTTTGTAGGTACATCGCTAGTTTCAAAGGGTCTCGGCTGCCGCGACAGATAACGTTGTAAATGTCAATCTCGGTAGGTCTGCTCCATTTTGAGGGGATCAAAGTTGCGGCCAGGGATTATAAGGGTCTAAGATGAGCTTATTTTATAAATCCTAAATTTGTACTTCATTCGCCAAGACTTTTTATTAAGTCTGCCTCCGGCTTTTTGTCATTCTGCGGATTTGAAATTAGGATTTCAAGTTTTGAATTTCTAACGCATTTGGCATTCATGGCAACGAAATATTTGTTCAGATATTCGTCGTCAAATGAGATATCTCAGCGACAGACTTTGGAACACAAATAACAAAAATAATTATGAACAAATCCCTGCAAGGTATTTCTAGAATCTGAATAAGTATTTTTGTTGTATAAATTTGTAATGCAATTTCAGGCTTTCAGGAACCTATTAAAAAGTAATTGGATGAAAATTCCGTACGATGAAAATTTTAATTTATTGGAAAGACAATGCAATTACAGTTGACAAGGGTCACCAAATAGGAAAAAATAAGGGGCTACCGCTCTCATCTAAAAACCTTTTACCTCGCATGTGTTACAGCTTTTCCTAATAATTTATATTTTCATAGCAAGCAAAACACTACCTGAACACTACAAAATACCTGGAATATATACTATTCTCACAACTCAGTCTGCCTCAGTCCACAGGAAAAACAAGTGATGCGTGTGTAGCCAAGTAAGTAGCGGGAATCCTCACGATACCTGAACCCTAGCCCTAGCCGGAAGACTAAAGCGTCCATCTGACCTCTACTAAATTTTTTCTCCATACTATCTATGTCAGTGATGTTTTCTTGAAAACAAAATTTTTGGAATTTGGATGAAAGTTGCAGTAACTTCTAGAAATCCATAGCTGATCATTATTTTTTTGGTGATAGATAGGTTTTCTGAAACTTCAGAAGGGCGAAATGTTGTATTTTTGTTTTCATTTCATAACAGCTAAAATATGATACAGATTGAAAAAATACCATTTTGAAATACCTTTAAAGTCACCGAAACTTGAGTCCTTTACAGTGTCTTATTAGATCTATAAGTTGGATACCAGGGTTGCCTTTCTTCTTTAAAATACCCCCGACATTTAAGCTTCAAATTAACATATTTTATAAACGGCTGAACCGATTTTGATAAAACATATCTAAGAAAACTCGCCAAAAACCGGCTTTCAAATAAAAAACCGCATCCAAATCGGTTCACCCGTTTAAGAGCTACGGTGCCACAGACAGACACATACACATAGCGGTCAAACTTATAACACCCCTCTTTATGGGTCAGGGGTTAAAAAGCAGCTAAATTAAAACCTAATGCACACACTATAATCAGGAGTTATTTATAAAACGAGAATAAAGTCGTTCTAAAGTTTAAATGGAAAAGTTCTAGTTTTAAACGAGACCGCTGCACTGCACTGTTAAATTGTTAAAGTTTTTTTGATCACTTCAAGAGTTTATAAAACATTTTGTACTCCAATTTAGCAATTCGGAGCAAACAGATTAGGTATTTACTTTTCTGTCAGCTTATGCTGTGTGGGTTAATATTTAAAGGAATAAAAAAATATAAATGGTTATCGTTCAAAAATATTCATAAAAACAACTAAATTAAAAGTTTAAAATTAGCTTTAAGGCTGGAAGATAGCAGCGTGGCGGGAAATTCAAAATTTTTACAGTCTTTTTTAATTTTGAATCTAAACTGAGCTATTTTTGTTCAACGATTTTTCGTTCGCGGCAATAACATAGAATTCTTTTCATTATTGTAAACAACAGAACAACAATAATTCAGCCGTTTATGTGTTCTGGTCGTCAAAGCAGTGGCACTGCCCTAAAAACTTGTTGATGACCAGAACACATAATCGGCAGAATTATTGTTGTTCTGTTCTTTACAATAATGAAAAGAAAACTATTGTTATTGCCGCGTACGAAAAATCGCTGAACAAAAATAGCTCAATTTAGCATGAAATTTTAAAAACTGTGGTAATTTTGAATTTCACGCCACGTTGCTATCGTCCAACCTTAAATACCTAAGCATAATAATATTTCATAAACGGCTTCGATTTTGATAAAACATACCTAATAACACGTAGAAAACCTGCTTTCAAATATACAAGGTGTTACAAAAGTACCTAACTCTTTTTACAGGGTAATAGCACCCGGTGATAGGGATCACAACCTAAATATTTTTTTTGCTCTATGACGTTCCGTTGATTTTTAAATTAATAAAATGTGAACGTTGTGGCGGGAGAAAAGTATTTTTTAAATATTGTTTGATGACTTTCACAATATTATAACAACTCAAAGCTATGTAAATGCACCTACACACACAAACATATTTTAAAATTTGAGCTAATAACAAAAACAAAAAAGTCATGATTTTTTTTCAATTTTGAGGTTGTAAAATAAAAATTGTTTTTTTCCACTTTTTTTTACAGATTTGACATCCTGTTGACCACTAGGTTACACCCTGTAAAAAAAGTTAGGATGTTTTGTAACAGGTTGTATAAAAAAACCGCACCCAAATAGGTTCACCCGTTTGATAGCTACGGTGCCACAGACAGACAAACACACACAATCAGAAACACACACATAGCGGTCAAACTATAACACCCCTCTTTTTGGTCGGGGGTAAAATGCTTGCTAAGACTGAAAGTTCATATTATGTATTTGGATATTATATATTTTTCATTTAAACATAGACTTTACAATCTTCCAGTGGCGTTTGATTTCATTGTTAAGGTTGACAAAATACCGCATCTGTGGAATCGCTCTTCGCAATGTTGTCTCCTTGTAATAAAATGAATTGCCGGTCCCGTGTATCTATTCGAAACGTCCGTTTTAAACATTCCCTTTCAGCGGAGTCAGCTTAATTCTGGTCATAAATTATTTTATACGATTCATGGCGATTTCCTTTGAAGTTGGAAAAATATGCTTTTTGTCAAATTTGACATCTCGTCGAGAAAAAGATCGCAAGAACTGGTATTTGTCACTGAGCGGCTCGGAAGGTGACGAGGAATCGTTCCATTATTGTAAGTACTTTACACCACTCAGAGGTCCATTCCGTCGGTTTGTTTTTGTACGAGCACCAGCTGGTCTACTTTGCGCGAACATTTTATTCATCTCCCAGGCTCAGAAAGAATGCTGTTACTAGTATCATACGACGAGGCAAAAGTAATTTTTGCGCGCTTCGAAATTTTAACATAGGCCCTATGGTGTATAAATAGTTCTGTAAAAAAAAAACCTGAGCCTAACGAGGTATACAGAAGCACGAGAAGCAAATAATATTACATTCGTGCGAAACACACAACTTTTCATCTCACAGAGCGAGGAATCCTATGTTGAAAACATTGTTGATGAACGTGTAAGCAAAGCACTGTACAGAATCAAGCTATGTCATTTGGGACAACTCTTTTTTGCTCTGTGTGGGAAGTGGGAAGCACTGCTGTAAAACCTGACAGGCTGACTCTATCTGCCTTGGCACGGGCCTCACGACGAGGTATATCTAGCGTATGTTCAACAACAAGATTCTGTATAATTTAAAACCTTAATAAAAGATTCTAGCACAAGGCGAGTTGGTTAAAAAAATATAATTTGGACATTTTGCTGCGTTGTCGTATTATACAGTAGGTCGTACTTACTTATTTGCGCTTATGGACTTGACATAGGCCCGGTTTTTTTATTGAGAATATTACTAAGTAAATATTTAAGTATCGTTTGTCACGTTCTTTTGTGAGAAATCTGCAGAGACAGAACGATACTTAAGTGCTTGCTTAGCTAATTTCTCTATTCAAAAATCGGCAGTAAGACGTGAATTACCTATATTTAAATTTATGTCGCGTTACCTTATCGATCTATTAAATGTTTTGGGTTTAGAGTAATATATTTATGTTTTATAGGTAAGTCAACATTCAGAAAAATCCTGAATCGCACCGTAGATTTTTTTTTATGGTTACTCTCGTGAGCAAAATAAATATTTTAGCAAGCGCGTCTGCCCGCTCCTATGGGAGAAGGACCGAGTTTTTGTAAGTATTTAACGTTACCACCTCTGGGCTTTTTATTTACGCCTTATTGACGGCAACACACTGCGGATTGAATGGTTTATTGAAATTCCGTTCCAATTTAACGAACGACCGGCAAGCGCCCGCAGTCGCAAAGAAATTTAATTTGTCGATGAAATTGTGAATATTTTTTCAGTTACGGAGGGAGCCAGGGATTTTCCCGCCTTGTTTTTTCATAACAAGAGCTCCGATTTGTTTTATAGTTTCCGCAGTTTACTGTCTAACATTTTGTGCGGCCAGGGAGTAAATAACAATACGTACAATAGAGTTTAGCGGAGAGCGTAATAATGGCTGATCAATTTGTAACACTATATTTCAAGTTAAAAACTTTGTCGGGAAACTTTCTATATTCTTTGGCTTATCAAGGCGGAAAGAAACAGCCCCTGTATTATCTAAAATATCCACCGTAAAAATAACGGTTTTTAAATGCCAAAAAAGGATTGTTCATTTTAATAAGGGCTATTTCGAGTGGTTTGACGCTCGTAGGTTGAGTGGAATTTTTAGATAATAGAGGCGCAGAGATCTGTCTCCGATTTTACAACTTTACCATCTACAGGGTGCACTCTAAGTCGATAGCGAAACTTTAAGGGGGCTATCTACTGATCAATACAAACAACTTGTACTAAGTTGCAAAAAAAAATGTAGTGAAAAAAATATCAGCTGTTCCATACAAAAGGTCGACTCAGTACTGCGCCAAATGTATGAAACAGCTGATATTTTTTTCGCTCCATTTTTGTCGCCACCTAGTACAAGTTGTTAGTATTGATCAGTAGACAGCCTACTTAAAGTTCCGCTATCGACTTAGAGTGCACCCTGTATTCGTACACTGTATTTTGTAGTTGAACTTGAGATGATTAAAATCGCCCCATCTACTTGCAGAGTAGCAAGCGGTTCGTAGAATCTATCTAGCCACTACAAAGTGTTACAAAAGTACCTAACTCTTTTTACAGGGTGTAACCTACTGGTCAACAGGATGTCAAATCTGTAAAAAAAAGTTGAAAAAAACAATTTTTATTTTATAGCCTCAAAATTGAAATATTTTTTTTACTTTCTTGTTTTTGTTATTAGCTCAAATTTAAAAATATGTTTGTGTGTGTAGGTGCATTTACATAGCTTTGAGTTGTTAAAACATTGTGAAAGTCAATGAAAACAACATTTAAAAAAAATACTTTCCTCCCGCCACATCGTTCACATTTTATTAATTTAAAATAACGGAACGTCATAGAGCAAAAAAAAAATATTTAGGTTGTGATCCCTATCACCGGGTGCTATTACCCTGTAAAAAGATACTTTTACTACTTTTGTAACACCTTGTATTATGTATAGTACAGTCGAAAGCACGTCAGACTGTGTTGTGTTCTAAAGTCGCCCGTATCGTAACCTAGTAAAGTGCAGGCGTGTAAAGGTCAACGTGCTGTCGACTGTACAACGATTCGTCTTGAGCTCGATGGCGCGACACATAAGAGTGGGACAGACCACAATATATCGATGGCTCCTACGTAAACTACCGTATCCCACAAAATGGCGATTTTCATGTTTTTCGTTTTTTGTCATTAGATGATTATTCCGCATGTATCCCAAAAACAAAAACTTAATAATATTCAAAAATAAAGGTTTTTTCAGACGTAAATTATCGTATGTTGATCACGGGCGCGCCGTAAACTATCGTATTGACCTCTTGCGGTAGTTTACGTGGGACACATTGCATGCTACGCCTACCGTAAGTATATCTTACCATTCTCTACGTGGGAAGTACGTAGATCTGAGTTTGTGTTTTGTGATGAGGCATGTTCTTACTAAAAATGTTAAGTATTCAGTTTAGTTAGTTTTACTGCGTTTTCTATCAATCTTGTTAAAAACTATAATATGTAACACATACGATTACGTACGTAGATTTTTCGAGGGGGTATGCTATAGTATGTAACACATACCATTTTGTACGACGTCGATAAAAAGTGATGTTGTATCGTATGTAACACGTACGATTATTTACTTGGTTTATATGAACCTGTTAACTATTGTATGTGTCACTTAGATTTATTTACGTTGCAATATTAAGCTGAGCCTAAGACAATATCTTACAGATACGATAGTTTGCATGGAGGTTGAACAAAAAAAATTAGATCATTTATTTACATATTCAAATAATTCAAATTGTTTATACTACTTAAAGCAGATTTGATTAATAATAACGTCTTTTTTATGTTAGAAAAATATTTTTAATACAAAACCATCACTGAAATCGACTATTTATTAAACGGATGGAACAAACTAAAAATCAAAACAAAACCATAACATAAAAGTTTCCGCTTTGTGTATTGTATGGTGGAAAACAAATATACTTACTTCATGATGGTAAATTACACACTACTGTTTGGGACCTTCACTTTCACTAGAGTTATTTTTAACAAGGATTTGAAATGACACACGGATGTGGTTTCTTATAGACTGACCAACCGTTTTTGTATGCATGCTTGAGATACGCTTTGGTTGACGATGAAATTTCAATTACCCGGGTTCTAAATTTCGGAGACTCGACTTAGCGTAGGCAAATCAATACCAATAGAAGCTGAACACCAAACACATGAAGGTAACAAGAAATTCATTTATAAAATATATTTTTTACTGAAGATACAAACACTCTCCACAAAGGAGCTTCATAACAAAGATTAAGAGATCCTCATTTGGTTCATCAAATACTCACAAAATTAGATCCTAAGGATTTAAAAAGGCCCAATCTTGTGGTAGTTTGCAGCAGACTTTTAGACTGAAAATCTGTTCATAGCCTGTAAGTTAATAAATTCAAGTATTAAAATCATAGATAAATCTATATTTATTCTAAATGTATTCTTTTGGCCAGTTGGATGGACTCACGACTTGTTGAGAACTGTGTCTGTATGCTTGACAAGCTCAGCCGTCACCATTAATTTCATTTGGTCTAGTTCCTAGACACGCGGTGTTCATGTGCATGGTAACGAGAAGATGTTAATGGATCTGTGGCCTTTATATAGACAGTATATGAACGTTTCTAAGTATTAACACAATATTAAGCCAAACTGAAACTCCGATCTGCGTGGTGTATTGTATATTCCAAAACTTTCATTGTTGCCTAAGGTAGGTACACTGTGTTTTGCTTGGCTTCTTTAACTAAGTCTGTATACTAATAGGTGAAATGTCTGACTCATCTTTGGATCACAAAGTAACCAACAACCACCACAACCAAAGAGTATTCTATCTGTCAATCTACGCCAGAGAAAATACACGTCTGAGTCTGAGTGACTGCTGCAGTCTTCTTGGGATAACTATCATGGACTCCTAAGCTTGAAAGTTTAGGTAAAGTTTAGCTCTTAGCCTTTTGCATGTCCTGAGTAAGAATAGGAAAATGGCTGATACAAGTTATCCCGAAACCCGGCACTGAAGAATAACTATGTGACAACATCATCCTAAATTTCCAAATACGAATTTCCAATACAGATTCGTTAAAATTTACAGGAATTCTTAAGATTGTTCATATCTTACTAATTTACAGTCTTTATTTCTAACTGTTTTCTTCAAAACTGTAACGGGCATGGTGTTTGAGAAAAAATTGCTGCGTTTACCACCTCAGTGGCAAATATGAATTTTATTTCCCAACCGTCCTTTTCGAGCTCATCAACGAATAATATCGGGGTTGGTTAGCCTAAAGTAGGCCTCTTTAGAGTTTATGCAAGCCTTTAAAAAAAACCCAAGTAATGAGAAAAGCACTGAGGCAGAGAGTCTACAATGGGCTACTCCTACTTTATTTAAGCCTAGTACTTTTTCATTAAATATCTTGAAGTCGGAAAGAATAAATAGTTGATTCGGTCGTGAGCTTCAAGGAAACTGTTGAAAATAAAATTCCTATTTGCCAGGGTGGTAAACGCCACTAATTTTACCCAAGTCCCCAACCCCGTGGCAGTTTCGAAGGGGACAGTTGGGAAAATAGGAAATATACAAATTGATTAGTGGAATGGAAACATAAGGAAGTATAAAAAGTTATTTCATATAAATGTTTCTTTAAAATTTAGGTTTAGGTTCTACTAAATATAATGAATTAAGTAAATATGAATTATCACTTAGATAAACCTCTGGTCCCATTTAAAATTTTAATATTTCCCCATGTATTTACTAAATTAATGTTACATACCATACAATTTTTCATGAGATATACAAAGTAAAAAACTGTAAGTGCCACATACATGTCATTTTACCTGCGATTTATCCATGTAAAACATGGTATGTGAAACATACGATATTTTCAGTCACCTCATCCACGCCGTAAAAAATGGTAAGATTAACATACGATATTTTCTTACTTCGTTACCCCGTCGTAAATAATCGTAACAACAATATCTCCAAAAGTATTCATAATACAGCTTTTACTTTAGCACATAAAAATCGAGCCCAAAATAAACTAATTATGGTAAAAATTTCAAACCAAAAGCTTTAAAATCAAAAGAACGGTTAAAGAAAACATTTTTAAATGGCTCTCCTGGAAAGTTAGCTTTTTGAACATACGGTAGTTTACGTAGGAGCCATCGATATCGCACTGCGGGGAATGCACGGCTACGGCACGCCACGGCTCAGCGAAGTTTCCTCCGACAGCCTTTTTCTGAGGACGGGGTCTAATTCTACAATACACACTACACACTACGTACATACAGGGTGTCCCAAAAAATAGTGTCAAGCGGAAGTCCAGAGATAGAGCACCCCTAGGGGTACCCGAATCACCCCCATGTATGTTCAGCGATTTTTTGACGTTTAGAAGTTATGAGGCTTTTAAGTTTTTTTTGGGAAGAATTACCTAGCATTGTTTTTTTTTTTTTGATAATTATTTTCTTTATTAGGGTCTAAGATAACTAGTCTACCACCAAAAAAATAATGATCAGCTTTAAACTTATAAAAGATACAGCAATTTTGATCCAAAGTTCAAAAATGCCGTTTTAGAGAAAACATCATCGAATAAGTTAGTATGAGGAGAAAAAAAAAGTAAGGGTCTGAAGGATTTTTGATTGATTTCAAAAACTTTCCTACAACCTGAACCTTCAGAATAGCACAAAAAATCTGTCACTTTATGGGCCTTTTATTCGAGTAATTAGCGGTCAAAGTTGAAAAACCTGAATTGGGAGAAATGAAATTTCGATCGGTTTTCTTTTATTTTTGTTAATTCGGACAAAAAACATTGGAGAAAAGTTTAAAATCATCTGCCAGTACGGCCTGCATGAAAAGAAAAACAAGATTTTAGTTTTATAAGTCAACTGATTATAATTTTTATTTTTTCGTTTTTTTTTCATGATTTTCATTTTAAGTCATTTTTTTATTGAATTCATTAAAAAACGTAACAAAAAAAAAATATTGGAGAAAAAAAAACAAAAAAATATTGTCGGGATTTTTTATAATTTTTTCGTGAATTTCCAATGCAGATCATACTGACAGACGACATTAAGCCTTTCTGCAGTGTTTTTTGTCATATTCAACAAAAATAAAAAATAAACGATCTAAATTACATTTCTCCCAATTCCAGTTTTTCAACTTTGACCGCTAATTACTCGAATAAAAGGCCTACTTTTTTTTCTCTCCATACTAACTTATTCGATGGTGTTTTCTCTAAAACGGCATTTTTTAACTTTGGATCAAAATTGCGGTATCTTTTACAAGTTCAAAGCTGATCATAATTTTTTTCATGATAGACTAGTTATCTAAGACCTTAATAAAGAAAAAAAATATTAATAAAGATGAATACAAAAAAAGTTAAAAAATAAAAACCAATGCTAGGTAATTCTTCTCAAAAAAACCTTAAAAGCCTCATAACTTCTAAACGTCAAAAAATCGCTGAACATACATGGGGGTGATTCGGGTACCCCTAGGGGTGCTCTATCTTTGGACTTCCGCTTGACACTATTTTTTGGGACACCCTTTATATTTTTTTAAAGCAGACTTCTTTGGTGAAAAGATACGCCGCAAAACAGGACAGTAATGAAATTCTATACAACTTTGCTGGCGTCTAATTAATTAAAGTAGCCGCCTAGTCCGACTTTGCTCAAAGAAGGTCGTCAAAATAATAACCAATGTCGTTTTGAGCGTTTTTGAGTAAAACACGCTGTCTATCAAAGCGGGGTACCTACACAAAGTGTTAAAGCGAGCAGTTTTCTAAAGAATGTAGGTGCCTAGGTAGGTGGTGGCACTAACATTGTTAGGATCACCTCCGGAGATCGCGGGCTATAATTTACAATGTTAAACTACATCCCCGAAGGCACTCGCTCAGTAGAATCTACAAAATGCATCCACGAGGTCAGAGATATGACACTAAAGCCGTAGCACCGGTCATACCAGTGAGCTGCCATTCCATATCACATAGTTCACATGCAGGGGACCAAAGTGTTATCGAACGAGACTGCTAGATATTTGCCACGAGTTTGTACTGTTTGGTCTCCCATTTTGATACCATTTAGACAAGATTTTCTTTAAATCGCACTTAAGTAGAATGAGATCCAAATGTGCCGATGTGTCCACGTGAAAATATATTATTAAATCAGGGGAAGTCAATATCTGCATGACATAACCTACTCGTAAGTGCCTATAATGTTGCCATTATGAAAACAGATAAATTAATGGATGTTCGGTAGGTAGAAGTTAGAATGGGAATAACTTGCAACAAGCTAGAAAATCATCATCGTCTCAATGATTTTGAAAGTTACTGATTGTTTTGTTGTTCTGATTGTTTACAACAAACATGAATGCTGCAAGACTGCAAGTCACTGCAAAATTATCAACGTTCTTTCTGTCAAAAGAGACTGTCTCAAAGTGGTGATGTGACTTGTGACTTGTGGCAACTATAACTTGTGGCGGCCACCAACCACAAATACTGTCACACGCTTTCGCTATGATAATATTATGTGGCTATTGCGAGTGGGCTGCGTGCGGCCCGGCTCTACCAATGAGCAAATTATTGTCAATACTAGAAATTAGTACCTACTTGCTAATATCATCAATGGGATAGTACGCAAAGACACAGAGGTATCGATCTATAAGACAAACTGTTGACCCGGAAGATTTTACGGCAATGAACTCCGATATTGCATGCTCTAATATTAGTAGCCTAGGTACTTGTTCCGCTGAGTTGCACTCCTCTCGCAATCTTCTCCAATATCCGTTAAAATGTCTCTTGCTTGCGAGCTATTTCGAGCTCTTGATGAGACTTCTACAAATTAAAAAAGATGAAGCTACTTCTACTTTTTGTTTTTTCTAAAGCACTAACCCGTGCTAGGGAATATTTTAAACATCCCGACTCATCTTGACTCGGCAGCTCAATTGGTAGAGTAGAGCGCCTGCACGGTAGGTATGCGGGAGGTTGCGGGTTCAAGTCCTGTCCCGAGTGATTTTTTTCAACTTATTATAAATGTTTGAAGCTACTTCTTTTTACACAGGGTTACTTACTAGAAACAACGTTTGTTTTACTTATCAATACATATTTTTTGTTAGGGGACCAATCTCAAATCTAATTTTAATTTCAAGATTTGAGACTATATTAAAAAAATAATGTACCTAGGTATCTACGTATATTTTAAGTCAGTAAAGTAATATTTGGTGACTTCAGAGTTGGGCTCATTGAGCAAACGTTTAAAGAACCCATGAATTTATTATACATATTTGTAGTAAGTTAAATATTATAATAACCGACCTCTTGTAACTCGGGAACTAATAGTGATTTCAGCGTCTAGGGCCAAGAGTCGGAGAACACAATACATAAAATATATGATTCCGAATCAAAACACAAAAAAAAAGGATTTTCCTTAGCCAAAGGCAAATTAGATACCTTTCGGTAAGCTCCGCCATTGTCGGACAAAATGGGTTCCAATTCACCGTAAGGTCAACTTAGTCTGGGTAAATACGTATTCATTAAATTAGCCTATCTTGGTTGGACACCCGCCTAAAGCTTACTTTTAATAGGGTTTTTTCCTTTAGTTATAATAAAAATTCTAGATGGCTCTGTATTTTAGTAAGAATAAATGTCAAACTAGATCACAGATAACCAAAAAGAACGCCAGATAAGTCTGCGCGCGTCGGGTGGCGTACCGTGGCGTCGGGTGGTATTTAAGTTGCGATGGAAAATAATCACCTGACCAACCGCTTGACCTGACCCCTAATAATCCTTATTTTCTTGCCATTTCTGTTGTATTATGTTACCGGCCAAACCCGATTTCATGATAAACTAGTTTCGCCTCGGCCAAATCAGTCTAACCTAAGCCCGTATGAACGAACCAGTATAGCCTAGGCCAAACTAGTCTAGCCGAAGCTCGTATGGATAAACCGGTATTTCCTAGGCCAAACTAGTCTAGCCGAACGAAGCTCGTATGGAGAAACCAGTTTAGCCTAGGCCAATCCAGTCTGGCCTAGCAAGAATATTGTACGCTCCAGGATAAACTAGTATGGCCTAGCCCGAGCTGATATTGACGAACGATTAGGTATGAATGTTACCATATCTCGTAAACTAAGAGGTTTAGCGCAAAAATAACGAAATTTTCGAACCCCTTAAGAACCCCGAAACCAGGCCTTTTACTTATAAAGGTGTTCTAAAAACCGACATAAAGGGTGTTAAACATACAGGGTATTCCTGGACGTGTGACAGACAGTCGAAAAAGATTTAAAACAAAGGTTAGGTCAGTAGGTTCGGTTGGCGACACACTGACATACCTACCTACCTCTTTTTGTTTTCGAGTGGTCCTTCAAACCGGACAAAATCGGATATACCGTCGACTTTTTGAATGTAGACTTTTTCAAATTCGGCCTTTAAATGCGTCCCCTACTGTATAGCTACCACGAGTGCGAAAAAGCTGTGCCGGACGTCCGCCGGACGTCTGTCATGTATCCTAATACTATAGTAGTAAGGTTGTTTATGCAACTTGTCACTTTCAGTGACATTTGACAGTAAGCACTCGTGGTACCAGTACTGTTCAGATAATTACGGCGGGTTAGTTAGTTTTAAGAAAAAGTACTAGTCTAGCATAACTAGGTAGAATCTGTATGACCCCTATTCAAATAGGGCTAGCCTAGTTTGGCCTATGCTAAACTGGTTTCTCCATTCGACCCAAAACACAACACTTCCCATACATGGCTTGTACATACATACAAGATGTACAAAAGCACTTATAATTCTAAGTAGGTATTATTTTAATGAAAATCCATGAATGATGACTTGTGTGTGAGACAAAAATTACGAGCAAGAGCAAGCGGCGCGCGGCGGGGTAGCTGTTATCTGTGAAAAAACCTCGGCACAGACCAATAGACAGTCTGTGGACAGACTTTGACATTAATTCTGGCTAAACTCCATTTTCTATGGTGAGATGGATAGCGCCATCTAGAGAAGTCTTCATAAACAACAAAAAAAAAAAACCCGAAAAAAGCCTATTAACAATCCTCAAATAATGAGGAGGTCTTCTTATTTTACCCACTAGAGGAAATTCTCGCTGTTTTACAACCATTTCACTAAACCTTACAGCAAATCATAGTGTGCTTATTCCGTAAAAAAAAACCGCAGTTACTAGTCCTCAAAACCGGTTTATTGCGGGAGAATATAAATAAAAATATTTTTGATTGTTTATTTCGATAAGAGCTATTTTCCCGCAAATAGCTGCGTAGATTTTTTTACAGAATAAGCACATTGATCGGTGCTAAGAGACACAGCTTGCAAGAAACTTGCATTCAAGCAGTTGCTTGCTTCTAACATTGTACTCTGAGGTTCTAACCAAACGCCTTGGGCCAGATGGCCATTGTTTATTCTTTTGTTTTAATTTTCTATTATTCGCTGTATGCTGGCCGAAAACATTTTATAACACGCCTGTTGAAAATCATTCCGTCATTGCTCTTGTCAAAGTTCTGTCATAACATCAAAAGCTAAATTTTACAAAATCTACTAATAGAATCCAAAATGCTTTCGTCAAAAGCCGTCTTACCCAACGTGAGCCACTCGAGAAATTTTAATTATGTTCGGTTTGTTGTGTTAAATTCATTAAGACATTAAGTCCTTTCTTACCTTTAGGTCTCACGGCTGCTCAGAAGCATTTGTACGGCGCCTCGCTTGTGGAGCTCAGAACTTTTTGTACACCGGGATGACAATGTTAATAATGCGAACACACCTTTTGAGTTTACTGAAGCCAACATGAAAGTAAGTAGGGGCTTTTTTAGCTTTTCACAAATAGCCGAGAGCACCGACTTTGACCTGTCACGATGTACTTAGTAGGTACTATTTGTCAAAATTTTGAGTGCTTCTCAACTTGCTTCACGCGATTTGGCCGTCGACATAAGAATCCTCAAATATTGTCTCACTTTGTAATGATATTGCTGATATCTTTTATTTGCCAAGTTGCTTTGTAATATTGTTTATATTTGACTTGTATGTACCTACATAGGTAGGTACAATGCCTTGCTTGACACGTTCAGTCGTTCATACCTCTTTGTCTAGTTTTTAGATTATTTATGTTTAATATAACACAACTATACATACGGAATACACTTACATCTGGCCGGCTTTTTGTCTATCAGAGAATCGCAGCGATTATTCAGAACTACCCGGTGGGGGCCCAGCGTGCGGCCTTGGGCCCTCTGATAGACCTCGCCCAGCGTCAGATGGGCTGGGTCCCCATCTCGGCTATGCACATGATAGCTACCATCCTCAAGATGCCCAGGATGAGGGTCTACGAGTGGGCTACCTTCTATACTATGACCAAACGGTAAGTTGAGTTTATTATAGTGGTTTTATGCTCTCGCGCCTTCAATGCGTCTTCAATAAAATGAAAAAGGTGTTGTGCAACCGAGACCTGAACATCAATCGCCGAATTATAATGCTTCAATGCTATATCTGGTCAATTGCTGGTTGTAAAGCCTGGACCCTAAAGGACGCGACCTGCAAGAAGCTGGAGGCATTCGGGATGTGGTGCTAGAGAAGGAAGCTGAGAATAAGTTGGGTCCATAGAGTCACGAATGTGGAAGTTCTACGACGCGTCAATCGTTCCCGTGTTTAAAGTTCATTGATTTAAGTCACACGTCCGTGTTTGGATCACCGATTTATAATGTGTACCATATTTCAACTCAATCGGTCCAGTAGTTTAGGAGCAAATTGGCTGTGCGACAGACAGATAGACAGATCGACAGCCGTGCACACACGACTGATCCTATAATGGGGACCAATATTTTACCCTCTTGGGTACGGAACCCTAAAAAACTGCTTTTTGTCACCCATATTTAACCCCCCATTTAGGACTCTCATCTTTTCGACACCAAACCCTGTTTATGGACCCACTTTTATGACCAGGGAATGAGGCAGTGAGGAATACGAGGACTACTGGACCCACAACCTTAAAAGTCCTTAATTATTGGCTCAGCGAGGAATGTCTATTAGGCTCCCATCGGTTAAACCAAAATGTTGTATCTCGTGGAACATTGAAGCTTAACCCATTCTAACCACCAGGCGATACAAAGGAAAATACCACGTGAAGGTGTGCGTCACCACGCCCTGTATGATCCGTGGCTCCGACTGCCTCCTAGAGGCTGTGCAGGCAGCTACCTGCTGCACAGTGGGGGAGGTCTCACCGGACGGCATGTTCGGAGTGGAGACCGTGGAGTGCGCGGGCGCATGCGTCAACGCGCCCGTCATGGTCATAGATGACGATTATTACGTAAGCGGTAACTTTAAATGATTCAAAATAATCTGGTTCGAGACGGGTGTAATTTTATTAATTTAGGTACTTACAAAAATAAAATAGAGTCAAGTAGAAAAAAATAATAGGGAAATGTTATCACAGAGGAAGATACCAGGCAGGAGGAGATCTGGAATACCCAAGATATTATGGCTTGATAACTTACACTATTGGTTGCAATAATCTACGAGCTCCTTGTTTCGTTTTCCGTTGTTCCGCGAAATAGCTAAGATGATTGCCATCCTCCGATAGTAGACAGCACTACAAGAAGATGTAAGTATTGAAAACCGGTCACTTACATCTCGGGCTCATTGACCCGAAATAGGTTTGGCCTCAGACAGTCGTACCATACTTCGGGCTTTATCTACGACTGCCATTGTAGACTGCTAGAGGTATGTAAACACTCAAACATTACCCTCCACGGATCAAAGGTCACAGCAACTCACGCGGCAATGACGCCGCGGATGTGCTAGCGAGACGGAGACTTTTAAGCTGCTGGGGATAACTCTCGGAATACGTTCACGATATTCCCGAGAATGCTTCTCCATCCCAACCCATTGGCTTGTCAAGGTCACGAGTTAAATGAGCTAACAATGGCAGAATGTGACAGAATTGTATGTGGCGCGAGCCAGGTGGCCAATAACCTTAGGTACTTTAGCATTGGTAGTTTGTGACATATCACAAAATATGTATGTTTGATTCAATTAATTATTAAGTAGGTATTGCGTATTAAATAAATTAAAGTTTAGTTTGAACACTTTTTATGTTTTTAGGAAGATATGACGTTGGACGACGTGTACTGCATAATCAATCAAATCAAATCGGGCTACATTCCGCGACCAGGACCTCAGTATGTGATGACTATGACTACATATTTGTCATTCAAAAACGTCCAGATAATAACTTGCGTAGCTCGGCTTGCTTGGTGAAAATAATAGCGTAGTTATTGGCTCTACATTGTCACCAAAGTAGGAATTACTGTTTGTCTCTTTATTTTTATTTTTAAGGCCTATTTTATACTATTTTATGGAATGAGGTTTCAATATTCAGATATGTAAGCAGAGATAACCATTTTGTCATTATGCTTACTTACCCCAAGTGTTTCTAATGAAGACGTTAGAAATATAACTTTTGCGTAGTGTAGCTATATTTAAAGTCTGTAGGTACAATGCTTTCATCATTCAGAAAAGCGCTCGAAAAAAGTACATTTTGTGAAAGCTGGTTTGCGTGAGCATAGGCATCTCGCAGACAAAGCATTGGAGTGGTAGATGGTCAGTCTATGAGCCGATCGTGTGGTTAAACATTCTTAGTTCAACGCCACAAGTAGGTACAACTTGTGTATCAACAATAGATTTGTAATGGCCGTCTAATTTTCGCTACAGAAACGGGCGCACTTCCTGTGAGCCTTGTTGGGGTCAGACGACTCTCTGGGATCACCCCCCTCCGCCGGGCAGCTTCATACAGCCCGCTCTGATGCTAGCTACACCAAGTGCTCCGCCTGCGAAAAAGAAGTAGCTAAGTAGAGTGAATATACTGTATTTTTGTGTGCTGCTATGCTGGTAGGTATTCGAAGACAGTAGGGGTAGCAAACCAGTCATTCTGCATTTATACAATTCTCTGTCAAACCAAATCCGAATGAGTCAGGGACCAGGGCTCTTGGCATATTGTAGGTAATTTTTAAGTTATTGTGTGATTTTCCATTATAGTTGAAAAAATATCGGTTTATACGTATTTTTCCTAAATTTGTGTCAAAAAGTTCAAGTACGTAGGTACAGTTAAAAGTCTCATAAATTATTATTACAGTATCCAACGGCTACGTCCACCGTGAAAAGTCCTCTTTCATAAGTTTTGACTTGACGGAAGCCACTACTTATCTATCGGTTATCTTTTTATTTTTAGGGGTGTAAAAAATGTTAATTCCCTCTTAGTTAATGAAAATGTCTTGTTCAGGAGCATCTTTACAAGACATCTTTACAAGGGCCCGTCCAAAAGATAAAACAGTATTCGTGTTAAAACCCCGTGAAGGACATTTTAGTACGGCCGCAGGGAATTAGATATTTTTATGAACATTTTAATATCCTGTCAGAAAAAGAGCCTGAAATTCCAATTTTCCACTTCGGGAACCCACTCCTCGTCGAAATGCGGGAGACGTCTTTTTTAAATAAAGAAAATGACGTCTTGGAATTAACGTTATTAATCTTTTGGCAACAAATACATCGAATGGTATTTGAGCACCTTCTTGCTTACTTACAATCAGCGCTCAAGGTAAATATTGGGTAGATTGAAAGGCAAGTCCACCGTTAGGTAATGACAACACTGATTGAGATGCCTTGTTATAATCGCCCTTCGTTCTACTCTAGAGGTTTGGATCAATTGGGGTCAAGAGCAGTAAATCTTGGGCCGACGTCGATCGCATCCCTTAGGAGTCCGATGTTCCCAGAATTAAGTAGTAATCATGCCCGTTATTATCTCCAACTAACTTTAATTACAGGTGGGATCTATTTAGGAAAACAATACGATCCATTTTAAACGCAAAGCCAGCCTTTGTGCGCGATTGTAGTGCTAGTGAAAATAAACCGCCAAATAAACAATAATTAGCTCGGTTCAAAAAGGTAGGCATTTTAGTTTAAAATCATATTCAGCTAAAACTGTTTGTAGAGCAAATTGGCTTTTACCAAACCAGAAATTAAATGGAAGCTAAAATAAATCAGATCGTGCTTTGTAAACGAGCCGAATGAGTAAAGTTATATTTGTATTATTTAAAGAAAAATACGTACCCAAACACGCACTTACGTAATTTAATATTCGCGGGAAACATGTTCAGGAACGGGCATGTTATATTTCCTAATTGGATTTCTTTTTCATACCTATTAAGTATTTGCTTTTCGACCCAATCCTGCTCCTTCCCTTTATCTCTGTTGTGGAAATGAAGCCCGGTATAATAATAATAATTTATTTCATTTCAAAAAGTCCTAATAATACATGGGCTGGAACCTCGTAGTAAGTAAATAATTTTATTACCTGTATCAGGAGGTCCCGCCCCTTCTCTTTACAATCTGGTTACATTAAAAAAATCAGGGATCAGGTCTAAGTACTTCTGATTGCTCGTTTTATTCAGTAACAGTTTTTATGAGAGAATCGGCGGAGGGAATGATAAAATATCCACCTTACTCAGTAAACTGAAAAATTATGTCCTAAGTAGAAATTAATTTCAAAATATACCGCGAAAATGTCAAACGGCAGAATAAAGTGCTCTTTGCGAAATGAGCAGCGTTTGTTTTGATTGCAAATAAAACGGTTCAATATTTGTGAAAGACGGGGGAGGGCGGGCGGTGCCCGTACATTACGCTACATTGCAGTTAATGGTTTCACTAAATTTAGATTTTCCGAAAAGTTTTCCATATACCATAGAGAGGATCGTGTCTTGCAAGCAATAAATACTCCATGCATGTCAATCAAGTTGCAATACATACTAGAGCAAATGTTAGACATTTTCATTAGATCAGACATCGAAAAGTTGCCACTTGTCTCTATCCTGCACGGTATCTTTCCTGACGAGAAGTGTCTACCGTGCAAAGTCATGCTGACTTCATCCCTGCAGCAGTATTCGGTTTTACTTGGCCCCAAGGTCGATGGGATTTTCTTCTTGACATATTACTTAGAATCACGTTCTATGGAAAACAGACAGAATTGGTAAAAAGTCTCAAATTATTTTCACGCCCTGAGTGTTTCTATCAGAAACAGCATTAGGGCTCAATTCACACTGGCGCAGAGTCGAAGCGAAGCGAAGCGACGCGACGCGAAATAATTGGTGACCCTTGCAGGCGAAGACGCGAGGCGAAGACGCGCGCATTCGCGCGTCGCTGAGCGTTTTCAAATTTCGCAACAAAAATTCGTACCGTATTAAAAGATAAATAGAGATGATGAAAAACGTGCGCTTCGCTTCGCTCCGACTCTGCGCCAGAGTGAATTGAGCCTTAGACCCGGTTTCTGAGTTGAGAATTTTACTAAGCAAATACCTACTTACGTATCGCCCTGTCGCGCTCTTTTGTGAGAAATCTGCAGAGACAGGACGATACTTAGCCATTTGCTTAGCGAATTTCTCAATTCAGAAACCGGCAGATAAAATGTTTATCATAGCTTTATAATCATGCATTATAGGAATCCACCTAACAGTCTCAAAATATCCGTGTGGGTTACCCAACTAACTAACTAGTGGTTCGCCCCGAACTATGAACTCGCGACCCCATATAAAATTAACAACCCCATATCTCAGCAACCCCTCGACCGATTTGGCTCATGTTCGAACTTAAAAATTCTCTTGGGCTTATTTACCTGCCTACCAAATTTCATGACGATCCGACTAAATTTACTCAAGTTATCGTCGAACGAACATTCATACATACATACATACATACATACATACATACATACATACATACATACATACATACATACATACATACAAACGCCGGATTGTTCCAGTAGACTCGGAGAACTTCGCTCGCTTCGCTCGCTCGTTCAACTAGCCTAACCTAGTTTTCTCTTGCGTCGTATCGCCAATATCTCTTGTAGAAATTCCACTAACATTGAATTGAAATAACTTTTCCTCATCCAACTTTACCCATGGCTCTCGTTATAAAGATTGAAAATTTATGTCAGCTTAGTTGTTTATTTAAATAACAGACTCTATGATGTTGTTTAATTTTTTTTTTTTGGTAATATGTATAATAAATAGCCAGCAATTTCTGGTTTTGTAAATGAATTTTGATCTCTACGAATGTTTTAAGAAAGTAGAATCGATTCTTGTCGTAAAATGTAATTTAGTTTGAGACTTCCCGTATCGTCTCAAAATAATAATTAGTATTTCAGGATAGGTACCTAGACGTTTTTCAGTCCTAAGCCGTCGTCTTATTTAAAACCCTGCGACGATCTCATCGCCACCTAGAAAACACGCTCTCCCTAAAAGGGGTCCTTTCAATTATTAACGCTTTACACAAACGCTATAAACAGAGCGAAGGGAAATTTACAGCGTAAACTTTGGTGGGTGCCTAATTTCGGTATTCTGTGACATGGTTTTTTTCCGGGGCCCTGTTGTTCGTCGTTAATCTTGGGCACAAAAACGGCAAGTTTGCCCCGTGGAGCGTCTGCGCCGACCATAATTTACGCGGAGCAAGTGCGGCCGACATGCGGCGCGCTTCAATGTTTCACCCGATATAAAAATCACCCCTTGCGTTAAATCCGCTCTTCGATTACCAGTACAGTCGGCTTTACAACTGGCTATAACTTAGGCCTTTGCATCTACGTGGTAAAGAGATGATACAGCGTAGGTAATCGTATGAGATAGTGGCCATGCCTGGGGGGTGACCCTTGATGCTATTGCGTTCATACTGATAAAGTTATTAAATAAATTTCTCTGAATTCGCATAGTCATGCTTTGATTTAATCTTCGTAATGTTTATTCAAAGGTAAGGCTATATTATTGTGCAATAAAAATATAAAATGCGTCTTGATTCGTGAAAAAATTTTATAAATGGCGTCATGATGAAAAAATAGTGTCAAGGGTAGAGGGGCTGGTAGGGGAGCACAACTTCAAAATAAAAATATCCCACTATCGGGTAATCGGCTTCACGCGGTGAAATAACGCAAGATGGCGATAGCCGATAATGGGATAAAACTTTTATCGAGACATTGTGAAGCTGGTCTCAGAGTTTTGAGGGGTGAAGTGTCCACTCGGACGCTGCATTGGTTGGTAGATGGAGTGGGTTGTCCCAGCACTAATACCATGCTTTCAGCTGAGTCAGCCTAGCCCACATGAAACACAATGTCAATGTTTTAAAAAGTGGCTGGCCAACTTGGAAAGTTGGAAATTTTGATAGGTAGTAGAACAGAGTTCTCTCTAAAATTAAGCACCTTAAATATCCCGTTTTTAGATGTCATAAAATATCTAAACCGCGGGTTTACTCACGGTGTTTTCCTTCACAGTTTAAAACTGGGAAATAATGTTTAAGGGGCCGTATAAAGCCAATTACGCTCACTTCAAATGACCAATTCACACAGTTCTACTTAGTTTATTAATTTCACAAAAATAGTACAGACACTAGACTATATTTGTGATGAGCAGGTTTAACAAAAAACGTAAAAGATAAAAGTTGACTCGATAGAAAAAAAATACGAAGTTACCTCTATTTTCCCAATTTATTGAGTATTTAGACGCCTAAAATGTTCTTACTGTAACCATACAACCTCGAAACATATATTAAATCAATGACCACGTCAGTGGGTCTTACAACTTTTCATTGTTTAATACAAATATTTAGTTTTATTTCAAATTAAAGAATTGGCGCTTACGTCAACTAATTCTGAGGCAGATATTTTGTTTTCTATCTCCGTCACACACGCTTGGCGACCTATCGTTTGTTTCATTGCCACTGAGCGCTTCATTCCCAATCGCTCCGTTGAGACGAGTGGTCTATGCTTGCGTGCGCTCCGCAACACGATACGACGACACGTTATTAAAAATTTTTGATCACGTAAGTATTATTACAAATCAATACAAATTCGTGCCTTCAGAGTGAGTGAAGTGAACAGTATTCATAAAAGTACATAGATTTTGTATTTTTCAGTCAACATGGGAAATAAAAATAATAAAAGGAGCAGGTGCAATATTATACTAACGCACAAAAAAAAAAATACTATGAAAAAAAAATGAAAAGAAATGAAAAAAAAAAAGACTACTACGAAGAAATGTTCAATTTACGTAAGGCATCTGAGTGGTCACTTCACACATCTAGTGCGGTTAGAGCTGCCATTAGACTGTATAATCATCTACCAAAAAATACTTAGTACTTTGCAACTACGTTAGGCGATAGTTAGATGGGTAAAGTGACCACTCGTAAGCTGCAGTGCCTGGGAGATTGTTTTTAGATGACTTGTGTTTTATTTGGTCTAGGTTGAATAAGCTGTAAAATGATTGACTACTTATTCGACCTAGCCCACAGGAAAGACAAGTTTCAATACGTGCACCAACTAATCCGCGGATTTCCTAATGATGTGTTCCTTCACCGATAGCGAGTAGCATTGCTACTCCAAATTCACAAATGTGCGTAAATTTTAAAATAAAAAAAAAACATGCCTGCCCCTCTACCCTTGACGCATGTTTCCAATACGGCCGCAATATAGCGCAATTTACAAAATGTAATATTTTACAAATTAAGACGCATTTTGTGCTTTTATTGAATAAAACAGCCTTACCTTTGAATAAACATTACAAAGTATTTAAAATCAAAGCATTACTATGCGAATTCAAAGATAAATTAATTTTAAAACTTTTTCAATTTGATCGCAATAGCGTCAAGGGTAACCCCCCTGCACCGGGAATCGAACCTGGGCCGCGCGCGCGGCACACGCCGCCGCGGTGATGTTAGCGGCGTAGTCTGTTGTGCGTGCTAGCTACCCCTCACCTCACTCAATAAAGTTTACTATTGCAATTGTAAAACCTAGCATGAGCCATTTGACCGATTTTACAGGAGCGCAAAAAAAGGTGTTTGTTAGTTGTAAAATAAAAGGTGGCAGGCAAAAGGTGAACGTGAGTAAGCTCAAAAGCGGAAGAACCATGGCTTGCCATACAATACAATTTCATTTCTCTATGGCTAATGTGTACGTTAAATGTAATGAAAATACTTGCTAGGTTTTCTGGTACGATTGGTTTTGTTTGACCATTTTAAAACCAAAAAAGAGCCTTACTAGGTTTTAAAATAGTCGATGGCTCATACTAGGTTGTTTGAGTTTGTTTTTTCAACTTTGTGGAATTGCTAGGTTTTTTTAGCGTTTTTTTTTGAGATTTTAACAATGCAATTTCGTGGGCAATTTCTAAAATGATGCATAAATCTTAATTTTTTTTTTTACAAATGTCGCTTGCTAGGTTTCGAAATTGCACAGCCGCCCTCAACTTGCAACTACTCAGGCGCGCACTGTGTGACGGCGCGTGCGTTCGTTCAATGATAGTAAATGTAAGGTATACAGATTATGATTCACATGAACTCGAAGATTTTGTTTTGTATTTGCATAGGTCACCCTTGGTAAATGTTGTGTCTGCTGTACGCGAGAATGAACAAGATCACGACGGCATTGAAGGTCCTATTAGGTATGTAGAAAGATATAAATAAATAAACTGGACTTTATTCATTTATTACACTTTAAAACCTTTAGGTATGGTAGGTACATAGAGTAAGAATAAAAGAGTATAAACTTTATTCAAATAAAATTACATGAAAGGTCAGATGGCTTAATAGATATCTAACTTTTTTTTAGACCCAAGGACGTACTACACTGCAAAAATACGGATTTTCTACCTGACTACCTTTGGAAGCTAATTTCAACACAAAATGGCCTATTAAGGACCTTTTTTTTTACTATTTGGCAAGCTGATAAGCAACAGAACTTTTTGAAATTACTTTGAAAGTACAGAACATCCATTTTGTATTTTTAAGAGACTTTTGAAATGTTTGCTCCGTCCACCTCGAATCTAAAATGTTCACTTTCGACTCTTATTTTGGTAACTTGTAGTATGGATTTTTTTTTTCAGTTTTTTTTTTAAATTTTGAATAAAATCTGAGCTTTTTTTGTGTAGCGATTTTTGATTCACTGCAATAAAATTGTATTCTTTTCATTATTGTAAACAACAGCCTCTGTTTTGTCGACCACAAAACAAAATCTGCTTAATTATTGTTGTTCTGTTGTTTACAATAATGAAAATAATACTATTTTATTGCCGTGAATTCTAAATCGCTGAATAAAATAGCTCAGTTTTGCTTTAAAATTAAAAAAAACTGTGAGATTATTGAATACCCGCCACGCTGCTATCGTTGGACCTTAAATGCTTAATTTTTTGCTCTCCATCCACCTTAATACTTGGAAGTCCAATATTACGATGTCTCACAATGATCCTCATTCGCTCGGGGCATCATTGTATGGATTTGTCGTAAAATTATGCATATACTATGCACTCTTGAAGCTCGACTGCTCGAGCGACACGCAGCGCCGCGCGCGGCACGATTGAGTAACTACTACACAGTTAGTTAATCATCATTTCGGTAGATGTCGCTTGCTTCTCATGTCGTTGACCCCTGTAAGCGGCTATGATTGTGGTGGAGGGGAAGTTGTGAGGAAGCGGGGTGCAAATCCGATTTTTCTCTGGCCTTATACGCAGCCTTAAGCTGTTGAACAATCGTTTGAATAAAATTTTACCGTGTCAAAGATCGCCAATAATAATTGTATCGAAGATACACTTCGAGTTGCCGAAATCTCGTAAGGGCCGATAAATTGATTAGAACCTTACTGCACGAATGAATAAATAATGCACAGGTTACATCCTAAGACAGTCCCCGGGGAGGAGGGCCTATGAATATTGTCTATATTTAATGAAAAGGAACGGTTATTATGTATCTTCGGGGCTAAAGTTTAGTCGTTTTACAGCTAATGGAAGGTCCAAGAAACGTATTTTCTTTGAAAATATTCAGCGTTTACTTAAGTGCCGCCCCCGTTTACGCAGCATTGAACCTAATGTGTTCTTCTTCAAAGGGTTTCAAATGTTTATTTGGTCGGTACCTAAAAGATTTTCATTGCGAAATTGCTCTCCCATTTTTAGGTACATCCAGCGTCCATACTACTCTAAACTATTATTCTAATTTAGTAAACCGGAGTGTAGTGTTTTTTTTTAGACCGTTGACCGTTTTAACCCCAATATTTACGTAATACTGTTCTATAAAAATGCAAATAGAAAGGTTCTCAGACAGAAATTTATGGACTCTCAAGTTTCGCACGAGCTATCAATCACGTTTTCCAACCAGCTCCCTCTCTTTAACCTTAAGCTTACACTATTAAATAAAATAAAAAATCCTCAGAGAAGCTTGTAAGCCAGATAGATGCATAGAAAATAATTACGAGTTTCCCCGGAAAATACAGCTGCATGGAAAAGCCGAAGCGAGTACGAAATAAGAAAGGCTGATCCTGTTAACATGTAGGATTAAATTCAAGGAAGAAAATGAGGCAAAGGAATTAAGTCTCGAAAGTACTTTCTACTACAGTTTTGTAACAGAGCTCTTCAGTCAGCGACATGTGTAGATACCCCGTTTTACCCGTCTGCGGCGAAGGCCAAAAGGTGGGTTATGTTTTTTACCGTTAACGTCATGTATGTACTTACGTATGTATCTATGATTCTACCTTCAGCCTGAACGCCTGCCTGCCGCTCAGAATAATTTTATTATTCTGTGCCTTGCTGCAGCGGATGACAAAAGATATATCCAATAGGGATGTGACGCCACCAAAAAACAAAAATGGCGCCACGACCAGCGACACATTTCATGATCGCTGACTGTACCTACTTAATTATATTATCT
This sequence comes from Zelleria hepariella, assembly GCA_949319315.1. Lineage (NCBI taxonomy): Eukaryota > Metazoa > Arthropoda > Insecta > Lepidoptera > Yponomeutidae > Zelleria > Zelleria hepariella. Next base: position 6,749,427 of record OX439382.1, read on the forward strand.
TGTCTTGCTATTTGTAAAAGCATAGTTTTTCGAGTCGCACCCGGCTAGATAAAACTGACTGCTGTAAGCATCGCGTACTCGTGTGAACATAACGGCTTCCAAGTCTTGCAGCAGCGCAGCAGTTCGCTTCCGAGCGCAAACTCCGTCAATGTTCCGCTCCGTTCACCAAAAATTTGAGTCAATTTCGTAAAGTGATATAGGCGCTGGATCTTCGCCGGCTCAGGGTCGTGATTGATCGTGGTAAATGGCTCGTGGCTGTGTCTGCTCTTCGCGCGAGACAGCCCGGAGGCGCTGCGCCGTGAAACTTTACGGGGGCTCGCTTCCACTCATTCGGTTAAATGAAACGCTCTGCTCGGTTTGGGCGCGGGAAAAAAGCGCGCCGAAATACTCGCACCACTCGGAAAATGACACAACGCCACAATATAGTAATGGAGCCATAAAAAAATTTCGAAAATGCCCTTGAAATAATTACACGCTAGTGCCCGCTAGGTCGGGTTAAACCTAAGTAACGCAAGTAACCTACGACCGTTAGAAAAGTTTCGGAAATTAAATGCAATTCGAGACATACCCAGATTCAAGGAGCGTAGGTAAAATGGGCGTTTGAAACTGTACATAAATATGTTCCTATAGTAGCTTTTGCCTTCGACTTCGTCCGCGCAAAGTTAGATTTTTTTCCCGTAATCGATGTCAGCGCGGATGAAGTCGCGGAAAAAAGATAATTACTAAAGCTCCATTCCATCCAGTATCCATTTCAAATTTTAGATAAATCTTCCGAGCCGTTTCAGCGTGAAAGAGTTACAAACATCCATCTACTTATTTTTTTTTATTAAAAATTTCATCTTTATAGTATTAGTAGGTACTTACCTAAGTGTGATTGTGTTTTAGGCGTGGGAAAAACCTCCCAAAATACCACATGACTTGGAAAATGACACGCCGCGCCAAAAAAGCACATTTTTTATTTATTTTAAATTAATTTATTTATGGTATTATGAAATTATTGGTGACTGTTCTTATAATATAATGACGCGAAGATTAAATTTATCTCGATTACCTAAACTGCACTCAGGAGAACAGTGCATGTAGTGCAGGATTCAGGGCGGGGTAGGTGCAGGCAGGAACCAGAAGAAAACACCAATTGATCAGGAACTTGTAGACTTGTATTATTTTCTTGATTACTTGTTGACAGTAGAAGAGCGCGGCGAGAACTGATTTAAAATGCCAAAAAATCCGGTATTTATACAAAACTATATTTTAACATCCAACAGTTTTGCGGGTCTAGCCATTGACCCCGCTCCGGCCACGCAAAAACCCCAGCAGAATAAGCCACCACCTATATTACTGTATGGTATTGAAGATGTCAGCAAATTAACTGAATCCTTGCTAACAGTGACCGAGAAATCACAGTTCATAATTAAAATTATCAACAGAAATCAACTGCGTCTCTCATGTGTTGATACTGAAACATACAAAAATATAATAGAACACATTAGAAAATTACACCTGATAGGGCACACATTTACTCCCAGAGAAAACAAAAGTCACAGAATTGTGATAAGAAACCTACACAACACAACACCACTCGATGAAATAAGACAAGAAATTGAAAAAAGTGGAAACCAAGTTCGAGGAGAAATAATAAACGCTCGCTATGGACCAGAGAAGAAACCCACCTCTACATTTTATGTTAATGTGGAGCCGGGACCAAACAACACGAAGCTAAAAGAAATAAAGTACATCTACCATCAATCAATTACCATTGAGGACCCAAAAAAGAAGAAATTTATTGTGCAGTGCTATAGGTGCCAACAATATGGACACTGTAAGAATAACTGCATGCGGCCTTATAAATGCGTTAAATGTGGAAATGAACACAACACAGTAGACTGTACTAAGACACGTGATACACCTGCAACATGTGCCCTGTGCTCCGAGGCCCACCCGGCTAACTACAAAGGCTGTCAAGTGTATAAGGAAATCCTCTTGAGAACATCCATGCCTAGCTCCAACAACACCAAGCCTATGCTCACAAATAACAACACAGTGAACAACAAACCAACACCAACCAGCAACAATAATAATGTTGCACCTACCAACTCAAGTTTTACAACCAAGAAACCAAGCGAGCACAACAAAAGGGATTGGCCTGGCCTGCGACCCACAGCCCAAATACCCAACTTTAACTATGAAGAGCCCACAACCTTCCAAGAACAAGGAAATAACAACCCTACACAAATTTTAGAGAAACTCCTATATCAACAAGCATTAAAAATAGACATGTTATTGCAACAAATCGGCAACCTGATGGGTGTCATCTCCAATATCCTGCCAAACCTAGTATCAAAATGACTCTAAGAATAGCAACCTGGAACATAAACGGCCTGCCATCCAGTATGGAGGACGTAGAAATTCTCATAACTAGTAATAAACTGGATGTAGTGTTAGTATCTGAAGCCCACCTAACAGAAAGGAGAAACTGTATCCTAAGAGGATACTCTGTCTATGGCACCCTACACCCAGATGGTACAGCACATGCTGGCACTGCACTAATAATAAGGAACTCCTTAAAACACCATTTACTCCCTGAGTACAAGACTAATGAAATCCAAGCAACAAGTGTTGTACTTACTGATAAAATGAGCAGCATAACCCTATCAGCTGTCTACTGCCCTCCAGTAAAGAAGAAAAAAAACAAGATCACAGCAGGAATGTTTCAGACATTCTTCGAAAGCCTGGGAGACCGATTCATAGTTGGTGGTGACTGGAACGCAAAGCACACATATTGGGGCTCTAGAAAAACAGTCACTAGAGGAAGAGAGCTGAAGAAGTGCTGTGATTATATGAAGCTAACCCCATTCACAACTGGTGAACCAACATACTGGCCAACTGATCCTCATAAGACTCCAGACCTATTGGACTTCTTCTTTACTAAGGGAATCTCACCACTTTACCTAAGCACTAAATCATGTCTAGACAGCTCTTCTGATCACACACCAGTAATATTAAGTGTAAGTGAAACAGTACCCTATGAACAGGAAAAAGAAACTCTATATAACAAGAAGACATCTTGGCCCAAAGCCCAAGAATGGCTCAATGACAATATAAACCTTAATACCCTCCAAAAAACCCCTGAAGATATAGAAATGGCATGCTATGACTTCACAAAGAAAATCCAACAAGCTGTATGGAATGCCACCCCTGAGATAAACAAGCTAACAGTAGACAAAAAGTATCCAAGTTATCTCAATGAACAAATCTGGAACAAAAGAAAGCTGCGTCGCCAATGGCACACATCAAGGCATCCATCTGATAAACGAGCCTTGAATAGAGCAACAAAAGAATTGAAACAATTAATTACTAAACTAAAGAATGATACATTACAGCAACGACTACAATCACTATCAGCCAATACAAGAGCTGACCATTCCCTATGGAAATTCACCAAATCTTACAACAGACCCCAAGAGATCCAGGCACCTATCAGAAGACCTGACCGTAGCTGGGCGAGGAGCGACGTAGAGAAGGCCAACATGTTCGCTGAGCACCTATCGAAAGTGTTTTGCCCCCATCCTCTGATTGATACTGCCAGTGAAGAACACGTCAGAGACGTCCTGCAGCAGGATCTACAACTTTGCCTCCCCCTCGAACCTGTCTCGCCCAAAGAAATGTTCAAAATAATAATGAGTTTGCAACTAAAAAAGGCACCCGGTTTCGACCTCATCACCGCTGAAGTCCTTCGTGAACTGCCTAGAAAAGCTATAATATACCTAACCTACATTGTAAATGGCATCCTCAGAACTGGCCACTTCCCTTTAACATGGAAGGTATCACAGATAAAAATGATTCCCAAACCTGGAAAAGCAATTGAAGAGGTCACGTCGTATCGCCCTATTAGCCTGCTACCTATTCTCTCTAAGGTATGCGAAAAGGTTATACAGAGAAGACTCGAGCCCAGCCTGGTGAAGGCAGAGGTTATCCCTGACCACCAATTTGGGTTCAGAAGACGACATTCAACCATTGAGCAAGTCCACCGCGTCTGCAACACTGCTCGGCAAGCGCTAGAGAAAAAAGAGTATTGCTCAGCTGTATTTCTTGACATACAACAGGCGTTTGACAAGGTTTGGCACGATGGACTCTTATGCAAAATTAAGGATTTGCTCCCACACTCCATCTTCACTCTTCTCAAGTCGTACCTCGCAGATAGAGTGTTCAGAGTGAAGATGAGAGATGATTCATCGACGTTTTATGAGATCCAAGCTGGAATACCACAAGGGTCCGTACTGGGTCCCGTCCTGTACTGCATTTACACTGCAGACCTGCCAAACACAGAAAATGTAGTAACAGCCACATTTGCCGATGACACGGCTCTTCTGGCAACTAGTAACAACAAAGCAGATGCCTCCGCCAAACTACAAGAGCAACTTGATAAAACCGGCAAATGGCTGCAGAAGTGGAGGATTAGAGCAAGCGCAAGTAAATCTCTGCACATCACTTTCACCCTAAGGAAAGGTGACTGCCCGCCTGTAACACTTGATGATGAAGTTCTCCCACACACTGAAACCGTGAAATATCTTGGAATGCACCTGGACCGCCGCATGACCTGGAAACCACACATCTCAGCTAAACGAAAAGAAGCTATGCTAAAATTCAATAACCTACAGTGGATCTTGGGTAGTCGCTCCACACTTTCACTGGAAAACAAGCTACTGATATACAAGGCTGTTATAAAACCTGTCTGGACCTATGGCATTGAACTGTGGGGAACAGCGAGCCACTCCAATGTCGAGATACTACAAAGAGCTCAGAATAAAATACTAAGATCTATCTCTGGTGCAGCCTGGTTTACTAGAAACACTGAGATCCATGAATGCCTCAACATGCCCACAGTGGAGGAAGAAATCAAAAATAGAACACAAAACTACAAGCAACGATTATCGAAGCATCCAAACCAACTGGCATCGATCCTGCTAGACACATCACTCAATGCACACAGGCTGAAGCGTCCACCACTGATGGAATGACACAAACGAAATAAATCAAATGACTTGAAGATACAGGGAGACTGCGTTGCTGAACGCAGCACCTACAATACTCAAATAATACACAAACAAATCTAATAAAAGTCTATGAATGACTGATCGTAGATAAAAGAAGAACAAGAAAAAAAAAAAATTTATACAAAAGCGGCTCGACACAATGGGTACGTGGAATAATAATGGGTAGAATACTTGGACGCCATTGGTCGGCCATACAATGTAGTGCATTTCTCGTATTGACAAAATAACAAATAACAAGTGACGAGAAATTATTAAACTTGAAATAAAACTTGAACATAACTATCGGTAGACTGAAATTAACATAACTTGAAACTTACAGACTTCTATGGACTTTACTTTACTTTATAATTCCAAAAGTTATAAAAACATTTTATCCATACAAAACATAACTTTTCTGGAAACTAAATTGCCAAAAGAGAAAAATCCAGAAAAGGTAAACATGCCAAAACGTGAAACCAACTAAGCGGCGCACCCAAGAATCAGTGATGTCATACTCTTCATAGAAACGGTGGCGCGAACAAAGGAACTTTCTGTGATAGTGCGCGGGAGTATAAATATAAGGTCCGGTAGTGCTGCGCGCACGCCATTCACCGATCAACACGCCGAGCGAGAAGACATCCCGAGAAGAGGGATCGCAGCGCCATTCCGGAAAAAGCCACGCCTCCCCGCGCCCCCCGCCCGCGCGCGCGTTGAGAGACCCTGCCGCGCTAGCACGAAAGTTCTAGCGCCAGATGGCAGAAGAACAGTCTTTTTCAAGACTACCATACTGCCCCTCTACCCTTGACGCGTTTTTCCAATACGGCCGCGATATGGTGCAATTTACAAAATTTAATATTTTACAAATTAAGACGCATTTTGTGTTTTTATTGAATAAAACAGCCTTACCTTTGAATAAACATCACAATGTATTTAAAATCATAGCATTACTATGCGAATTCAAAGAGACATTAATTTTAAAACTTTTTCAATAGAATCGCAATAGCGTCAAGGGTAACCCCCCTGTTTCTATTTCGACCATCACTGTTTCTTGGGCGAACGTTACGTAGACGAAAGTCTATACGTTTCTTTGAAGACGAGCGTCAATAATCAAAGTTTCTATAAAGACGTGTCAATATGCCAAGGTACCCTTTTCCTATCCCTGCCTTCCTGCTTGCTTGCTTTGCGCGCGCCTTAGTTATAAGAAGCCTACCAAAAAATGCATGTTAGAACTTAAGTGCAACAGGGCTTGCTTATAAAACTTAGTGCATAAGGCATGAAAATGGCGCGCAAGGCAGTAGTTGGCATGGCATGTTGACCCGCTTGCAGTAGTTAGGACACAGATAAAAAGAGGCATACTGCACCGCCTCCATGTCCAATTTTCCAAAAAACTTATAATAATTGCCGTACCGGCCGCACTCCGTAACAGTGCATAAGGAGGTGAAGCAAAATATTTTGTAACCCTTTTACACAAAGAGTTTCAGGCCTATCTGATCGATTCAAGTTCTGTTGAAATAGGTTTTTCGTTATAGGTATTTACGTGTTCTATGTATAACGTTATATTATCCTACCTTCATAAAACACCTCCTTATGATCGTTAAAGCCGTAAAATTGGCCTCCGTGTATAGAAAGTCCGATATATGGGGTCTATAAAAAGCACGGAAACATAAAATTTTCCAATAATGTACATTTCGTGGCAATTTTCGATAGGGGCTTTGATCTATTTTATGTAACAGGCAATTTAAAAATTAGCTTGCAAAATTTAGAAAATTCGCGTCTGGAAAAGTAACATGGGTTTTTAATGGCACTATTACACAAAATAACGATTAAAACTCTTGATTAATGTATTGTTCGCAAGGTGTCCTGCCCCTGTATTCTCTAAAATATCCACCGTAAAAATAACCGTTTTTAAATGTCAAATAAATGTCAATTATGGGCTATTTTCGAGTGTTTCGACGCCCAAAGGTTGAGTGTATTTCTTAGATAATAGAGGCGCTGGTTGATTGATTTAGGTATACATTTTCATTTTTTTATTTTATTTTATTCACTAACAAAAATCCACAGCAATACAGTTGTCATAATGCTCCTTATATAAATTACTAATGAAGCCAATAAAGGACAATAAACATAATTGGAAAAACAACCAAGGTCACATTGAACAAATTTTACAGGAAGTAAATAAAATGGAAATAACACTCGAATAACAATAGAACAACACTCGAATCTTGAACCGATGTTTAGACCGGACCTTGGTTGTTTTTGCTCCTTAAGTTAGACCTACAGTGTAGTATAAAGTTCAAAGAGTCCATAGACCAAAAAAAATTTTTTTTACAGAAATGTGACCTTGGTTGTTTTTCCAAAACACTCTTCTTGATCTTGGTCACAAGCTGGGACCCTGGAGGTACGCGTTTAGGTACCCCGTAGAATCGTATAATTTACCCGCTCTTACCATGCACGGCATAACTGCGTCAAATCAACAAAAAGGGGTATCTAAGCGTGTCGCTAATCGTACCTACCGAATAGTAGTCTCAAAACGCAGTTACATTGAAGATGTTTTCATTAGCCATAAAACACGGATGGGATGGAGCAATCATACAAAATGAAAGACAAAAACCGACTTCACTGGTGAAAACGACAGCACGGCAGACTGTACGTACACTTTTGTTGTAAAGTCGCCGGTAACGTAACCGAGTAGAGTGCCAGCGTGTTAGGGTCGGCGTGCTGTCGTGCGTACACGTTACTGATTCCGAGTGTTTTTCTGCTGTCCGTTGAGGAGCTCCGTTCTCCACCTCCGGAATTCATTATCAGATCTTTAACATGTAATTATACCCTTGCAAACAAAAAAAAAAAAACATTAAAATCGGTTAACGTAGAAATAAGTTCTAAAAAAAAACATACTGGTCGATTGACTACCTCCTTTTTGAAGTCGGTAAAAATGTGACGATGCGACGACGTCCGAGCTCTCCTCTTTACTTACCTACTTGCCAATAAAATAATACGTAGAGAATTCTGGAATACGTTGGAAATTTGGGTCAAACATAAGTCTTGATCCTACAATATCTAAACAAGTTCGATTCTCCACTCATGGATGGAGTATGGGTGGAATTTTTAACGCATGACAATTCGAGGGCATATCATCGCCGTTTTTGTAAAAATTTCAAAGTGTTGGTGCTGCAACAAATGGCTCCTAAAATGACACATTTCAATTAACTTTTTTGCCACAATCAATAATAACGGTAACTTAAATCTATTCAAACATTGGCTTACTTGCGCCAGAGAGCACCCAAGATTAACCTCGAGTTAAGTGAAAAATGTGGGTGTATGATAATCCATAGATAAACGGGAGTTTAAGCCAGTGGCTGGGAGTTAAATTGGTTAGGGCAAGCGGGTCTAAGTTACGACTCGAAAGCATCAGCGACTTTTTGTTCGCAAGATTAACGACAAAGTATGGGTCACAAAAAAGCGACGCAAAGTACGGAAATTGCCAAAACTTCGTGTTAAAACTTGAAATTTTCTTGTTCTAAATGTCGTCGTAAATGAAAGATGGTTCTTTTTGGATCGGAAAAGAAATTAGGAACAGACGTTTTAAGAATTACGAGTTCTTTCTGTAAGCGTACCTCTCCACGAGGCGGAAATGCGAAAAGTTTGTAGCGAATGTTTTGTGAGAGAGCGTTTCAGAAACTGCAGCGCATTTGAGTGCCATCGAGTAAAACTGTAAGGATTTGTTCCACCGCCGATCCACACTGATGCGTCGTCGCGAGAGCCGTGTGTACGAACATTCCTGTTCAATTCATCCCAACACGCGCTAGCTTACTACGTGAGAAGCTTGATAACCATGCTGTAGGCATTATAACTGAATAAATATATTCCTTGGCGTATGTCGTTACGACCCTTGATATTTAATATATAGGAGGAATATTATAATATTACGTGCGAAACTGCTCCCACTTCAGCTCCTCCATATTGCTCTCAATTTGTAGAAGACATCAGGTAACACGGTGTTAACAGGTTTGTTTGCGAAAGCGTAACACGTGAAATTGGAAACGAAATAAATAAGCCTGACTCTAGCTTCAACATGGTAAAGTTAGGAATAAAAAAGCGGTACCAACCGCTTTTTTATTGAACAATTAAATTAATTGAACAACCAATGAACAATTAAATTAATTATAGAAAATTATGGACCGATATTTAAGTTAAGAACAATCTAAGAAAATTTCCCTTTCCTCCGAAAACCACAAACCGCCAAAAATATGTTTTTCTTTTGCGTAGCCTGTAGGGGTCCCACTGCTGGCAAAGGCCTCCCCCTTTCTTTCAGACCAGGTCTTTCGGGCCCTGTGCAACCTCTAACCACTCCAGCAGATGTTGATTATTATCAACAAATAAAGAAGTGCGGGCACATAATGGAAAGTTGTAGACATGCGCGAAACAGTGCACTTCGAAGTCATGATAATTATATTTCATGACAATTCATACCGCGTGATATTACCTTATATCATGGCACCAAACATGACACATGACATCATGGTATTTCTTCATTGCAGACATGAAACATGACATCATGGTATTTCTTCATTGCAGACATGAAACATGACATCATGGTATTTCTTCATTGCAGACATGAAACATGACATCATGGTATTTCTTCATTACAGACATGAAACATGACATCATGGTATTTCAGCACACTTTGTGTGCTGAAATGCCATGTGTCATGTTTCATGTCATCTAGTGTAATGAAATGCTATGTGCCATGCTTTATTCTCTCGTGTAATGTGTAATATTTCATGACACCGTTGTGTAATATGTCTTTTGTAATATTACAAGCATTACCTACACATGTCTAGAAAGTTGGCCAAAGGTCGCCTGGTGGAGATTCCGGCGCGTATCCGCCGGGCGGCGGCATTCAGGGCTAATGACGAGGCCGGCCGGCTAATATATCTCGCGGGAAGTTACACGGAGAAATCACCGCGGCTGGGTGTGCTTGATTGAGTTTTCTTTTCCATTGTGCCTCCATTAACAGAATAGCTTTCTTCCCTCGCACCCTCCCGGCGGACGTCGCCATGTGTTCCGAGAAAATTATATCAGCTATTATTCTTGTGAGCCAAGATCGACGCTTGTGGCTCTTATTTTTTTTTTCTGTTGGCGCTAAATTGCTTGTTGAAGCATTCTAAGCGCTCTTATAATCTCTGAATAGGTGTTTTTTTAAAGGTGCTGGGAAAGTCTATCTCCAACTAATCAGGTCTTTCTCACTTCACCCATCTAGAGTGAGAGTAGGTGCTAAGACGCCGTTGTATAAAATAATCAACAAATAACAAAAGGTCCAAGAATAAAATTTGGCTCGGAAATATAGGGCTATTTGGTTTTAAAACTGAAAAACTATTTTTTTATTGCAATATCTAATTTTGTCTGCGGTTTTAAGTAATAAGGAAAATTATAGTAATTTTATTCGCTTCTAGTGCCTTCTAGAAACTCCACGATGGAAGCTGAGTGCTCTTGCGGAGCTGCCGTCTAATTAACGACGTATCTAATTATACTACTAAGCGACTCCAAGCAAAGTGAATTTCCTAAATTGCTTATTAAACGTAGCATTTTTTTTGGAAACGATTTCCCTTTTGAAGTAAGTAAGTACTTAGGCATTTTAAAGATAGATAGATAGATGTAGCCTGTACAATTGTACATGTCCCACTAGCTGGGCAAAGGCCTTCTCTCAGAGAGAGAGTTCGAGCTTAATCACCACGCGTGCTCAATGCGGGTTGGCGATTTTTGCGTATGGCATACTTACTGCCGATTTCTGAATTGAGAAATTCGCTAAGCAAATGGGTAAGTATCGTCTTCTCTCTGCAGATTTGTCACAAAAGAGCGTGACAGAACGATAGTTAAGTATTTGTTTAGCAAAATTCTCAATTCAGAAACCGGGCCTTAGGCTTTTTAATAATTATGATCAATGAAATTATACTAGCCTTTTCTCCATACATTGACAAGAAGTTTATGCTCTTAGAATAAATTAATGGGTTGATCTCCGACTGTCTAGAACGCAATATGTCTACAAGACGTCATATTCGAAATAAATGGATATCAACGTATTGTATTTAGAGAACGGTTTCACTTACTTTTATTTATGTCGGTGTAGCCGAAAGTAAACCAATTTACTAATACAAAATGTGCAGTGCTTAGGATAAGATAAGTTGTGGTGTAAAAGAAGATCAATGTAGTACCAGAAATAAGTTTGAGTTCTGTTACTAGAAACAAAGAAAAAAAAATGTGGGCGACAGATCGGTTCATTTGATCCTTGATTATTTGCTATGCTTCTCGCCTTGCTTAGTTAAATTTTATCCAGTTACATGATTGGTTTTGTAAAAACCTTTTCCTAGCCTAAGGCGACCTCCCTAATCTTTCTGTGTATTTGAAGCTTCGATCAAGGATAAAACTAGATACAACATAGAACTCTGAAATGTGTCTGGAAAAATAGATGCCCAAATTGCCTTTGGGAGTTTATTTGCTCGTAGTCCATGCAATTAAAGTAAAACTGTACACTAATGCAATAAGGTTGACATTCGAATATTAGACGTATGGTCGAAATAATGTTTCGTATTGTTCTATTGCTGATATCTTTTGTTTCTGTGGGGACAAGTTTTTATTGTGATTTAATACGTAATGCGGATTCTATGAGATTTAGTTTGGTGATTTGAAGCGATAGCAGGCCACGCAGATAGATGTGTTCGCCGCCGCAGGCCGCCGCGATTTGCATCATAAAAACACAATGTCTCAGTCGGGCCCTGGGCACATTAATCACGCATTGAGGGCAGGCGCGCGGTTTCAATGCCGCTCCAATCTGTATTGTAGTAATATGTTTACTGCACAGATTTACTGCTGAAAATTGTGCTCTTAAAATGCCACAGCTGAAAAGGTTGGGTAAAAAGTGAATGTCCCCTGGGCTGTATCAAACCAGTGAATTCGGTACGCAAAGTTTTTTGTTCGAAAGTCCGTTATTGGCTTAATCTTATCTTTAGACAATATTGAGAAACTAATTTCAATATTTTTTATTTTGGATTTTACAACGTTTCAAAGATACGGTTTTATGACGTTACGCGACGGTCTGCATACTGTTGGCGGCCATAGGAACAAAACATTTTAGCGCATAAAAACAAAACTACTGGACCAAAATAAAAAATATTTAAATTAGTCTCTCAATATTGTCTAAAGATAAATTTAAGCCAATAACGGACTTTCGATCAAAAAACTTTGCGTACCGAATTGTAGAAAAAACGTTCGTTTTCCTTAACTAAAATCTTATTCTTCAGTATCTTAAGCGTTCAGTGGCATCTTCATGGGTGAAGTGACCAATCTGACGCTGCAGTACCTGGGATGTGGTTTTAGATAGAGCTGGTTTTCCCCGTCCTATATGCCTCCCGTCAGCTTAGTCGGCCTAGCTCACGGGAATAAACAATGCCAATTCATCCAGAGCCAACAGTTAAGCCGCGGGTTTCTTCACTATGTTTCCTCTTTAAACAGGTACATACATAGGCAAATAATATTATTATAGGTACCCTGCTGCGGTCCATATAGCTTTTTGCAACCTTTGAATCTTGGTGTTCACATCTAATCCAGATTATTGTGTTGGAATTTGTATGATATTGAGTTTGTCAGCGTTGAAGTGAGAATTTTGTAGTACCTTTATCGAGGAACAGTGTTTAATGATGAAACATTACTCCAATGCAGTCTTGGAAATTCCGAATTAAACAAAAGCATTCGGGCCACGGAGGCCGTAGTACGGCTTAATTTTGGTATCCCAACGGCCACCATTTACGTGGTGGAGGGAACCTCTTTCCTGCTGCTTCCCTTCCTAATTGTTACATAAACCAAACAAAATGAGCAATTCAGGACCGTTCCTTCTCAGCGTACGAATCATCCGGTATATTTCTGCGTCTCTTTATTTCTCTGCCATCCTTACAGTCAGTTTCCCAATTGTCATTTTGTTTATTTGAATCCGTATTTACAGTGATTTTTGTAAACGTTTTTTTGTGTCAGGCTTTCCATGCTTCAAAGTAGGAATTTTTCACCGACGGGTTTAACTCGGTTATTTTGTTAAACTTGGTTAAGCCAGCATTTCTAGTTAAAAACATATATGCAAAACAAAAAGATAACTCCGTCAATCAGGCAAAGCGTAACGGACAGTTCCTGTTTTATTTTTAAATCTATCTGAAACTGTATACGCAACGTTACAATATTATGCTTCAAATAGTGTTTTATAATAAAGTTTTTCAAACCATACTGATCTACATTACTTTATAATAATTATGTGACAGTTAAATTTATCACTTTTCCACGAAAGAACTAAATAGCTACTGATAGCTTTACATATTATATTTAAGTACTAAGTATCTGTAATAATCGACATAAAAATCTGTAAACAAACAATATTTTACAACCGAGTTTTCGTATGGGGTTTTCTTGGAATAAGGCATTGTGTGATTGATGCGAGTTTATAATGGGCTTGGTTCCTGATTCCCTTAATTTCCTGCTCGGATATTTCGCTGTCATTTTGAAATAAACTAGCACTCATCCACGAGTTTGGGTAGCTTGTATCTTTGAAGTTGCTTCCCAAATTCGTAATAAGCATAATATAAATTCTTTCGTATTGTGTTGTCATGCATCTTATTAATTAGTATTAGTATCCATAAAATCAGCTCAAAACTCAATACACTACTCAACTCAATACAGTACCTAGGTAATAAAATGGCTAACTATAATAATATGCTACCCATATGCCACCTATAATCTGCCTATATCCTAGTAATGACAAGGGATGCCCAATTCAGTGGAAACTTTAATTCCCATCCATAAGCACAAAATGAGTTCGTATGGCGCCACAGGATGGAATGATCAGATTAAATAAATAAAAGCATCGCCACTTTCAGCGACATATTGGATTTTCCAGTTCGAAAATATTTTATGTCGTTAATTTAAAATTGTGTCGCCTGTACTTCGGCCTATATTCAAAATGCCCCTTTGGGTTTATTCCACCTACATTGTCTTTGTCAAACAATAAGTGTTTGTACAAAGAAGGATTGATTTTAATTAACAGATATTGGCAACGGGTCTATTGTGTTTTTCGCTTACTTGATTAGGTTTTTTTGTAAAGTGTGTAAAAGGGACAGATAACAAATTGAGTTTTGTGTTTGTTCACGCTAGAGGGCGGGCGCCTTTTTATTATAACACACGTCCATTAACAATGAAGCCATTCGTTTATTTTGATCACATTCGGTGATTTGCTCTGTAGTCCAAATCTCTTTTGATGAAGTAAGGCTATTTATTACAAACTAAATTAAATGCTTAAAAAAAAATGGCGTAGGCACTGAAAAGAGCTTCCTAGGCAGGCAGTCCCTTGCAATGAACAAATAATAAAAGCAAGTACCTCCGAACTTATAATTTCAGATATTGTGCTCTTCAAGAATGGATGCACACATACTGTTTCATGATTCATAAAAGCTTACATTGCCAACGTAAAAGTTTTCGTTTTATAAATTCATGAGGCCGACAAAACAAAACGGAGGGCCGCAAAAACATCCACACTGAAAAAAGTCGCTATAAAACAATACAAGCGTGTTATGCGGTGAAAAAATATATGCAAAGAATGTAAAATGGCAACATTAATGAGAAATTCAGATCATGAATTGTTAAAACGAGCAAAGTACGCAATTCTGGGGTTTTAGTCCATTTATTCAAATCAGCTACAAGTATCTAAGTTCTTAGGGGACTTGCTTGAACATAACCAACAAGATTTTCTTCATTGACTCCTTGAACTCTAGTCAAAGAGAACGTTTAGAGTTAACAATTTATAGCAACAGTTAGGAGAGAAAACATAGAACTTGAAGCCAGGACCGCACGCCCCCGGAGACTGGCGTCTTTAGTCAGAATTGCTTTGCGTTCACTTAGCCCTTTCAAACATGGTGAGCATACTATTTGTTTTTCTGTTAAGGCCCATAATATAGACACAACTATTAATGGAGCCAATGAAAATATGTTTTTTCTTTCATTGGCGGCACTAGGTTGTGCCTATATGTATAATCACCGTAACTTGAAAGTTCGCTGGCCTTCTTATGTAATGTAACCTGCAGTCACTTTGACCGCGTTAATAATTTAAAGACAAAATTTTCTTTTGTATTTGCGAAAGGAATATTATTGATAGAAAAAATATATCTCATGCCCTTTTCAGGGCTAAGTGGAAACATGGGACTAGAAAGCAAAAACGCAAAAAAAGCCTTTTCAAGTGTTCTTCTCTCGGCAAAAATACGTAAAATGTCGGCAATTTTGCAGTAAAATAGAAGTGTCTACTGATGCGATGATTTTATTATTCGGATTTACAAAGTTTGAAGAATAGATCAAACAACTCGTTAGAGGGATTTGCTTGAATAATATTGAAAAAAAAAAAACAGTGGCAGTGACTTGTAAATACAACGTGTTACAAAACATCCTAACTCTTTTTACAGGGTGTAACCTACTGGTCAACAGAATGTCAATTCTGTAAAAAAAAGTTGAAAAAACAATGTTTATTTTATAACCTCAAAATTTAACATTTTTCATAACTTTTTTGTTTTTGGTATTAGCTCAAATTTAAAAATATGTGCGTGGGTGTAGGTGCATTTGCATAGCTTTGAGTTGTTAAAACATTGTGAAAGTCAATGAAAACAATATTCAAAAAATACTTTTCTCCCGCCATAGCGTTCACATTTTATTAATTTAAAAATCAACAGAACGTCACAGAGCAAAAAAAATGTTTATGTTGTGATCCCTATCACCGGGTGCTATTACCCTGTAAAAAGAGTTAGCATCTTTTGTAACACCTTGTATTATGATGGTTTGTTATATGGTTAAAGACAGGCTAGGATAGCTCTTATCTCGCGCGGCATGTGTGTCAATCAAAAAAAGGTGTATCCTGACGTGAAATTTTCCTTACTGTACCTAGGTACGAAAGGAAGTGTTACGAATATACCTATTAGTACCTAACTAAGATGCTATTTCGTCGCAGGCCTTAGTCGCTAGGGAAAATTCTTAGTGAAACAGAGGGATAAACTTAGTTGTGGTTATTAAATAGTATCTGAGCATGACTGAGCCGCCTGCCGCGCTTACGCACACTAAAGCATTGTATACATGCACGCCGACAACATTCATAACCAAACGGACTTCGTGAGATAGAGTATCTGTAACCAACGACTACCAGCACTAACACTCTTACATAACCGTTAATTAGACTAGTATTTGCTGTACAGCCAACATAATATGTTAGGTGTATGTACTTGTGTAGCCGCATATGTGCTGCGGCCCCGCAAAATGAGATTACGACCGCAATACATAATGAGGACGGACGGACTTCACCGATTTTCGATCGCGAACTCTCCTTTCACAGTCTCTGTATTAATATTCCTTTTCATAGGATTTACATTTTGTAATTTAAAATGCGTGTAAGTACAGACAGCAACAGTTGCGAGTTGCGAATTCGGGGTATTCGCAACTCGCAACTCGGAGCATTGATTCCAAATCGTGACTTATCAATGTTATAATGAACATCATTATAATTTATTTGATAAGAGTCAATTACAATATTTTTGGTCCTACTTTTGTTGGTCTACACTTCTACCAGTCCACACACTTCGGTCACAGGCCAGCTCACAGTGTGGTACAGTCGGCCACACGCTAGGATACCCTTTTTCGTTCCATTGGCGCCCTTATGCCGCGCGCGGTAAGAGCTATCATGGGGTATCCTAGACTGTGGCTGACCGTACGTCACGTCATCCACATCCTCTTTTTTTTTGTCGAAATAGCTTCTTTTTTATCATCGTCTGCGTATCGCAACTGTGCTTCGTTCTTCGATCAAGGATAAAACTAGATACAACTTAAAACTCTGAAATGTGTCCGGAAAAATAGATGCCCAAATTGCCTTTGGTAGCTTATTTGCTCGTAGTCTATGCAATTAAAGTAAAACTGTACACTAATGCAATAAGGTTGATATTCGAATATTAGACGTATGGTCGAAATGATGTTTCGTGTTGTTCTATTGCTGATATCATTTGTTTCTGTGGGGACGAGTTTTTATTGTGATTTTGTACGTATTGCGGATTCTATGGGATTTAGTTCGGTGGCTTCGTTGCGTTAGTATCTAAACACAATATTTAGAACTCTGACGATTGCATCGCGACCTTTTTGCGATCAAATCGTTGCAAAAAGTTATGGCTAGGGGCTTGACATAATGATAGCTAATAGGGCTATCATTATTACTATTAGAAATACGTTGACTTTAACGTTTCGATTATGCCAGCTTGTGGTTGACTGTACTGGCTGACCTAGATAATTTGTATTAACTTCCATATCCCGCATTCAAGTGTGGATTGTGGCCGTACTTTTTATTGGGTCCACATTTTCCTGCTCGGGGACAAGGGGAAAAGGATTTTGTCAGTTGTAATGTGTACTGAAGAATCTTTTATTTTATAATGAGACCGCGGGTTCAGGCTCAGAGTCCTTGTTCATAATAGATTTATGAAGATTTTTTTTAATGAGCTGAACATTTTCATAATCCTTTAGACATAGCCGCGGGACATGGCGGTGCGTAATTGAATACAAAATAAAAGTAAATTAGGAACACCACCGCGTTTCTGAATATTAATAATCCTACCTTATAATAATCACAAACAGAGTATTAGACCCTCATAATCCAACCCTTCAGGCTCATCCTCGACGTAGCCCCTTTCTGTGATTGACGTCTCGGCGGCAGCTATCTGCGCGGCCACTCGTATCGCCCGCGCCGAGCTTCCAGATTATGACCGCGGCCTCCCGAATGGATTATTTCATCAAAGAAAATCAACCCTTCCTTCAATACATAGAAAGGTATCTTGCCTTAATCCTTATATCCAATGAAACTTGTCCATAAATACACGATTGCTCTGCCCTAATCAACGCTGACTAAACAGTGGTGGCGATTTGACGGTTTAGATTAGGAGTTAAAGTGGGCTACAAGAACCAGAGCCACCGCTTACCAGTACCTACGTACACGTCCAAACTTAGTCGTAGGCTTTCGTTTAAAGTTAGTCGACGTCGCGTGCATTATCCGGTAGAGAGGCGCGGCGAGCGAGACTGCGCGGCGCGGCACTGCTATAATCTCTAACCGCATATTGTCGCGGAGAAGCAAAATATTCATAAGACTAGCTATTCTTATTACGTGAGGATGAGGGCGTTATGTCGACGTCGCTTCGGCGCATAATGTGCTACAATGTGTTCGAGGTAACAACCTGGCTTACGAGCCTCATGCGGCGCGGCAGATAAGGCACGCTGGAGGCTTTGTCGAGCCACTCGTACATTGTAATAAGGCGGACACGGTTACACGAGGATTGCGTCAATTTTGCACCTTTTATAAACTATGTTTATATGAGACCCGCGCACCCTCGCTTCAAGGACGCAATTAGTGTCACGCGGGCTTTTTGAGTAACATACGTGTTTCTTCCACTCTTAACTAGACATGCGCGAAACAGTGCACTAAGAAGTCATGATATATTTCATGACATTTCATACCGCGTGATATTACCTTATATCATGGCACCAAACATGACACATGAAATCATGGTATTTCTTCATTGCAGACATGAAACATGACATCATGGTATTTCTTCATTGCAGACATGAAACATGACATCATGGTATTTCTTCATTGCATACATGAAACATGACATCATTGTTTATCTTCATTGCAGACATGAAACATGACATCATGGTATTTCAGCACACTTTGTGTGCTGAAATGCCATGTGTCATGTTTCATGTCATCTAGTGTAATGAAATGCTATGTGCCATGCGTTATTCTCTCGTGTAATGTGTAATATTTCATGACACCGTTGTGTAATATGTCTTTTGTAATATTACAAACATTACCTACACATGTCTACTCTTAACGTCAAGGGGAAAACGGGGGAGTCACTAAACATTTGCCGTGTTCCGTTACTTCACAAAGCTCGTATCTCGTAATTGCTCTTTTAAATTTTAAAAATAAGAGTGGTTTATGTGTGTATCTGTAATAGGAACATCAATTCATTAGCGACAGTCCCGGACGCTATTATTTCAAGTGTACTCGCGATGTGCGATTTATTATGTTCGCGGAGTAGCGCGCGGGGCGCGGGCGGGCGCAGTAAGAGGCAAGTTTTAATAATGTAGGGCGGTTGGCAAGGCTGCTGCAGCCGTTTCCTTCCATTCTTCTCTCCCCTTTCCGGTTGGCGCAATTAAAACGGTGACTCGTTCCGGCATTTGAAAAAAAGAAACTTTCAAAGTATAAATAGACATGGACAATTTAAAAACGCAAAAGAAATGCTTAGAAACGGTCGCGGCAAATGCGCGCGGGCGAGGTTTGTTTACGTGTCGTGTCGGTGTTGTTATAAATGAACTTTGGTGTCCTGTTTACATCCTTAACTAAAGAGGAATGAGTGAAAGTTGTTGGAGGTTTAATCATGGCTGCGAGGTTTGACGTTGTGACGTTTCGCGGCGGGCGGGCGGCGTCGGTGCCGACGCGACGTCGCGTTCGCCGCCCTTCGATTGCAGGCAAAACGTCTGAATCATTCGCGTGTGGTTGACGCTATTCACCGCTGTGGCGGCGTTCCGCTACGCGTGATTAATGGTCTAGCGTTCCCCCGACATTGTGTTTTTGTGATGCAAATAACTCGACTCGTCGGAACAAGGAAAATTGAGTGGGAGGACCGAGCACCGCCGCAGTTTCAATTGCTTCGCCGCTGAATACTGATGAACCGTTTCGGTTAAAGGCATTATGTTAGTTGCACTGTGGAGACTGAGGCGTGTAGATGTAAGTCTGCCAGAATAGGGAAGAATTAGGTAACAAGACATGTAGAATGCACCAAGAACCAAGAAACAGAAGGTGAAAGAGTGGGCCGCTGTAAATAATTCTTACCCTAACGCCCATGATATGTGCGAAAAACAAATAAGATAATTTGGTAGGTTGAAATTTAAAACACGCCCTCGCGCTCTAATTAATACAATCAAAGCGGGACTACGCTAGTTTTGAAGTCAACCATAAATATTTTCTTTAATGACACGGGCTTAGGTAGACCAGATTTTAGGAGGTTGGTATTATTTTTTCGTGATAAAAAAATTTGCTATCGGTACAATTTTCTCAATATCTGGGACAGTCTGATATAGTGCATTCAGGAACTTTGCAGTCGATTAGGATAATGCTAGGATATAAATCTATAGCTAAGATAATCTACATTTCAGATAACGGATTCTGTATTAGTTTTTCGAATAAATTCATTGTCGGTTGCCTTGATAAATAAGATATTCGAAATATAGATTTTTTATCGTAAATATTGTACATCTCTTTTGCCAGTCTCAAATATCAGTGGTCGTAACGGACCGGTGCGGTGGAATAGGTTTCTGTTTGAAAAAAGTTTACTATTATTAAAATAACTAAAGTCATAGGCAAAACAAACCCTTGGATCTATTATAGGTCCAATGCAGAACCTAATTCAAGCAACCATTAAAATAACTAAAATAAAACTGAAAAGAAAGAAGGATACTACAGTGTACTTACAGAGACAATAATATAATATTTCCAAGAATTAATGACTACTTAAGTGCTTTAGTTGAATGAGCACTTCGGGTGATAAATAAGGGGTTTTGCTTGCTGCACTGAAAACGCTTTTATACAAAACGTCGCTTGCATTCATTTGCAACCGCAGAATTTAAACTATTCAATTATACACAAAGCTCCTCTTATTTGACTTATAACGAAGACTGCTGTAAGCTCTGTTTCAATGGTCTCAACAGAATTTAATTTAAGGCTGAAAAAGTGTTGATTACTTCGAAACTAAAGTTAATTGAATATTCTCAAAAAAGATTGCCCTTTCTTCTCAAAGTCATGTCAAGCGCTAAGTATAGTGACGATATTCTCAGAACGCGGCTAAATTGTGATAAAGTTCTTAATAATGTCTTCTTGGCTCAGCTGCGCTCGGGTCACGATGAGGGAGCGTTTCATTATGATTATTGCCGGGTTAATGACGTCGTACTTACTTCACTCGAACTTAAGGAAGCGAGGTATGCCGCGAATTCAAATAAATTCGGGCACACACGTACAGTCAGCCGATAAGATACCCCTTTCCATACGATTGGCGCCCTTATGCCGCGCGGGGTAAGAGCTACCACTGGGTATCCTAGACTGTGACCAACCCTACCTTCGTACGGTGAGCGACAGGGTAGGATACCTCTTTTTGTTCAATTGAGACACCTATGCTGGGCGCGACAAGAGCTATAAACTCCTGCTAGGGGAGCATAATGTCACTATAAAAGTTTTATCCCATTATCGGCTATCGCCATCTTGCTTTATTTCATCACGTGAAGCGAAATGCTGCTACCCGATAGTGGGATAAAACTTTTATCTTGAAGTTGTGCTCCCACCAGAGGTTGATATGGACGAATGACAGGCCCGTGGGTCGCCCGTATAAAAAAAAAAACTAAAATAAGTCTCGAAAACTACAAAACTGTACGAATTAGACAGGGTGCAAAAAATCCTGTCATACTGATGCAAGCAACTTTTACTATGGGGCCAGCTGCGAAACCTCGAATAAAATATCTGCTTTTCTATGCAGAAATTGGATTGTTAAGTAATTTATAGAGCATTTATAGAGCAGCCGATTTTTTATGTTTAGTGCAAGTAAGTACATTTTGTAAGTAGGTACCACCTATCTAATATTTGCTGGAGGCTGCAATGTCAAAGGAGCGTCGGTAATTCACCAGCTCAGCGAAATCCAGTCTTATCTCATTC
This sequence comes from Zelleria hepariella, assembly GCA_949319315.1. Lineage (NCBI taxonomy): Eukaryota > Metazoa > Arthropoda > Insecta > Lepidoptera > Yponomeutidae > Zelleria > Zelleria hepariella. The sequence continues at coordinate 6,771,270 of OX439382.1, forward strand.
AGTTCTCTTCCCTAAGAGGGTTGAGACAAATACCGGTATTTACTACTGATTCGGTCGCAGGCGACGCGACGACTCCCCTGAGCCTTTAATTCGATTTAATTTGGGACAAATTGATGAATAATTTAAGAGAGTTTTAATCAGGATTAGCCTTCGGAAGCGAGGTAGCTAAGAAACCTCTCGGTTCCAAAATATCCTGAAGGAAAGATTGGTCTAATGTTTTTCTCATAAATAAGTCTGTTTACCACGAAACAAGCTTGCTTGCCCCGTTTTTCGCTTGGACCGAATACCTACTTGGCACTTGGCACACCTTGATGGATTTGATACACCAGACACCACAAGATCTAAGTTTGACCGCTAAGTGTGTGTGTGTCTTTGTGGGTGTATGCCTGTGTGTGTCTGTCTGTGTGTATTTCTGTGGTACCGCAACCTTTTACCGCAGCCAACTTAAACGGGTAACGTTTGGATCCGATTTTTTTAAATTTGAAAGCAGGTTGCTAGCGAGTGTTCTTAGATAATTATGTTTTATCAAAATCGGTTCAGCCGTTTATGAGATGCTAATTTGAAGCTAATGTCGGGGGTATTTTAAATTTAGTAGTTATTGGTAGAGTGCTAAAACTGTCATTACTAAACTAATAAACTTACATTTGTAAAGTAAGTTACTCGTAGTAGGATAGTTTGTAATCTACCGCTACTCCACCGTTTACTCCACTCCTGTGTACCAAGGCTTATTATGAGCTATCTTCTAACTAAGGCCTTTGCATCTACATAATGAGATGATTTATGCAGCGTCCAGTGGCTCACTTCACTCACACTAGATGGGTGAAGAGACCACTCGGCGCTACAGTGCCTGGGACATTGTTTTAGATGAAGTAGGCTTGTCTAGCACCTATAACATCCTGACAGCTTAGTCGGCCTGGTGCGCAGGAAAGACAAGTCAATACGTGTGGAGCTAACTAAGCCGCGGGTTTCCTCACGATGTTTTCCCTCACATTCAGCGAGTGGTTTTGCTACTTTAAATTCACAAAATATATACGTATGTACTTGTCGCAGCTAGCAGAGTTTAAAGTACCGACTCAGTACTGGTGTCAGGATCTGAAAGGCAACATGCCTCCGGCTTTGTGGGCTGGGACCTTCGCACCGTTCATCATTGTCCCACTGTACATGTTTTTTTGACTCTACCGGCGTCGACACATAACTTGTGCGATAAAACGACACCCAACTAGGTATTACTCAGCTTGAAGAAACTTTTCTCCACATCATACGTGAACACAACTCTCAACTTGGTATTTCACCAATTTGCACAGAGCAACTGGAGAAATATCAGCGACAATCGAGTTCCCGCCTCTTGACATCTGTCATCATGGTATGATGGCGTTCCGAATTGAATGGAAAGCCACCAAGCCACGGTTCGAAGATCGTTCCGTATGCGTTCCGTATTGCCCACGGCGACATACTTAACTTTGAAAAGAAACAAATAGTACGGAAGCCGACCGCATGATCTTCACGTCACTTGATACAAAGATAAGCTCTATGGCTTCAAATAGAAAAAGTTACGCTGAGCTCGAATCAATCGGTCTTATCACTCTGAATTGGCCGAAAGGTCGAAAAAAAGGGCCACTTCCGGTGCAAAAAAACACCCGATTTTACGTGATCTGATACAAGAATGAAACTGGTGGCTTCAATTAGAACTTCTTTCGGAGAAGCAGAAAAACCAAGTCTGTCAGCTCTGGAGTGGCCGGAAGTACCTGACAGACGCCCTCAAAGATCACGATTTTGCTCCAAATTTACGTGATCTGATACAAGAATATGACTGGTGGCTTCAATTAGAACTTCTTTCGGAGAAGCAGAAAAACCAAGTCTGCCAGCGCTGGAGTGGCCGGAAGTACCCGACAGACGCCCTCAAAGATCATGATTTTGCTCCAAAATTACGTGATCTGATACAAGAATGAGACTGGTGGCTTCAATTAGAACTTCTTTCGGAGAGGCAGAAAAACCAAGTCTGCCAGCGCTGGAGTGGCCGGAAGTACCCGACAGACGCCCTCAAAGATCATGATTTTGCTCCAAATTTACGTCATCTGATACAAGAATGAGACTGGTGGCTTCAAATAGCCCTTGATTAGCAGAAACAGAAAAACCAAGTCTGCCAGCTCTGGAGTGGCCGGAAGTACCCGACAGACGGCCTCAAAGGTTGATGGGGACTACTACATTTACTTCATCTGGTACAAAAATTTAATAAGTTGAAAATGTTCATGTTTAATTAAAGGTTGTCTGGTAGATACACACTGGATCAGTCAGTTAGTAGAGTGGAGACTCGGACCTGGAAGTGTTCGCCAGAAGGATGTTACTTAGTGACCCGACCACAAGGATCGTTTTTGACATTCTCGGATAGAGATGGGCGGTGAGTAAATACTAAATAGTATTTAATGATTCGGTAAAGAAAATATGAGTATTTATTCGTTATTACTCGTTTTTACTGAGTATATACCCAAAAGCAAGAGTTAATACTTTTGTATGTACTTTTGTTGTTGGTTTACAAGGGCAGCACCATTAACCGTTAAAGCTACAGGAAAACTGTCGGAAAAAAAAGTATTTGAATTGCGGAAATATCATGAATGGCATTTACAGATTTTTAAAAATATATACAGGGTGCAAGTAAATTGGTAAATTTCACCAAACTTATTTTTTCGTGCCATATGATTTTGTTTCTAGTAAATAAGGATCAAAAGCCATGGTCAAAACATTACAAATATAAAAAATCTAAATAAAACTTAAACTTAAACTTTCCATTATACAGGGTGGCGCGTTGAGGCAGCACCATAAACCGTTATAGCTACAGAAAAACTGTCAGAAAATGAAGTCATCAGATTGCAAAAATATTACGAGTGGCATTTACAGACTTTGAAAATTATAGTCAGGGTGCCAAAAAATTTGCGATTTTGACAAAACTTTTTTTTCGTGCACATTCGATTTTGTTTCTTGTAAGCATCCAAAATAATGGTGAAAACACTGGCAATAATAAAAAAAAAACCATTTCCATTATACAGGATGGCGCGTTGAGGTAGCACCATTAACCGTTATAGCTACAGAAAAACTGTCAGAAGAGAAAGTCATCGGATTGACTTTAATTTTAAATAACTAATAAATTTTAATTTATTAACATCTTTAAAAAATATTAACATTATTATTAATTATACTGTTTAGCATTATGTACTTATAATATGTGCATGCCTTAAATAGGTTGAATGTGCTGAGCTTTTAAATATCAACTATTTTAACATCTGAAATGTAACTACCACGTTCAAAGCAATGTAAAAAATATTTATGATGAAACCAGAGTGTAAAAAAAATCGGAGTGTGTGGACTTAGGTCTTTACAGAAATGACAGTCATCAATAAAATTAGTATAGTGCCAACATATTAGATGTTCATCTGTCAATTTGGTGCTGGTTGTCTGTTCCTTGATCGAAAAGAAAAAATGAAAAAATACCCCGTACAATGTGTTTTAGACACGAAGTTCAGAAAAATGGTAAAAAACGATACAAGTATTTAGCACCGTCCGCTTTTAATTTTTTTTCGATTGCATCGACCAGTATAACTGAACCAAAGCAACAAGCACGCAAACTGGGATGCTTTTTGCGCTTTCGTTCCGTGGTCGGTAAGGTACACGGCCACGGAACCCTGTCAAAACAACCTGACCACGGCGTTGTCTATTTGTCTATACAAAATAGGATTCATGGCCAGGCGGGCGTGTAACTTAAAATTTCTCTAACTTTGTCATTTCGTTCAACCTACCTCAAAACTCACGAATATGACTATACTCATATTCGTGAGTTTTGAGGTAGGTTGCAAGGACAGCCAGCACCATTAACCGTTATAGCTACAGGAAAACTGTGAAAGAAGAAAGTCATCGGAATGCGAAAATATTACGAATGGCATTTACAGATTTTGAAGAATATAGGTAGTTAGGTATAGAGTGAAAGATTTTTTTTAAAACTTAAACTTTCGTGAGCATTGCACATTTTTCTATTAAATCACGGTTTTACTCACGTCGGTGTAGCCGACTAGTGAGTAAAACTGTGATTTAATAGAAAATTGCAAGAAACGTTGTTTTTTTGGCATAATTATTTTTACGTGCCATTCGATTTTGTTTATTGTATTGATCAAAAGTTAGTATCAGACCAGCCATGGTCAAAACATGCCAAGTGCGAGTTGAACTCACGCACCGAGGGTCCATGAAACCATTTTTTTTATTGGATGGCTGCACGGAATCTTCGTTTCGTGAGTCCGGCTCGCACTTGGCCGGTTTTTATTTATATTGAAACATAGGATCCATACAAGCGATGCTCTATAATCACCAACTCACAAGAAAATGTAGAAACCAGTCGTTTGGGTATTTCTTCTTCAGCTTATTTAGCTCATCTTTTTTCCTTTGCTTGTCATTGATGTGGTATACAGACCTTATTGTTATTGCCATGTATAAAAAATAAATCAGTTTATGTCGAACCATCTGACGTATTACTACAGTCATAATGATTTTTACACTCCACACCCCTCGCGCCCTCTACCTGCTAAAGTAGCCATGTGCACCATCATCTACCTACACTATCTACACTAATCTACATCTGCACTATAATATTATAAAGAGGAAAGATTTGATTGTTAGTTTGTTTATTTGTATTGAATAGGCTCCGAAACTACTGGACTGATTTGAAAAAATATTTTACTTTTTACCGCGGGAAAATGCTTCATTTCTACGGGAAAACGCGTTATAGGACAACGGGTAGTAAGAATAATTATCCTTTTTTACATTAACTTCTAAACGGCTGTACAACTGACAGTAAAAATCTTATGACAAGCAAAGGACAAAATATGAGCCACATAGGCTGTGAAGTAAGAACAGACAAACAACTAGTTTCTACATTTTCTTGTGCCCGCGGCACCGCTAGTTCATGACTCCAAAAAAACATAATTATCTTGGCTCGGCTGGAGTTTTTTTTATATGAGTTAAACCAAACAGGGGTTGTAAAATGTTTTACTTTGACATCTGTCACTTGGACTTGTTACCTACTTGTTGAAATTCTGTGTTTTTTTGTTTTGTTTTGGGATTTAACATTTTAGAACATAACGCTGGGCCCATAACTGGGCCTGAAAGTGTTTTTACCCTTGGTGTACCTATCAATATCTTATTAATGAATTTTTTTGTTACTCATTGTGTCCAAAAAATACATTCCGTACAACAGTCCCGAGTAATGGATTAAAGTGGTCATAAAGTCCACAAAAATCCATCAATGGATCTTTTCAATGGATTTTCGTGGACAAAGGGCACTTAAGAGGGAACGCGGGTAACCTCAACTCCATACAAAAGGGGAGACCTGTTTCCTCCCTGGATAATTGTTTTAGAAAAAATATGTTTATGCCATTCAATCTATATTTACCTGTGCCATGTCCCTATGTTTTCCTTTTTTCATTATTATAAATTAATTAAATAAATTTTATTAAAATAATTAAAATAATAAAAAAAGGAAAACATAGGGACATGGCAGAGGTATATATAAATTGAATGGCATAAACATATTTTTTCTAAAACAATTATCTAGGGAGGAAACAGGTCTCCCTTTTTGTATTTTTTGTATGGAGCAGCCGGCTACCCGCTTTCCGTCTTAACCAGTAAACAAGATAGTGCGGGGGCCAAAACAAATCATTTTGTACAGATATAAAATTACAGTTAAATCTACCGTGTAGGTGCATGACTAGACAGAACAAAAAATTACCATTTTACGTGTTCCAAGTAGTCATACATGGATGTAGAACTAGGCGGTTTATTTTTTCATAGTAGTCATACCTGTAGAACTAAGTGTAAGTTACGAAGTATCTTTCATAGCCTGAACAGGTAAGATGGTGATACTGTACACCATACACCAAAATCCTGATCTTTGAGGGCGTCTGTCGGGTCCTTCCGGCCACTCCAGAGCTGGCAGACTTAGTTTTTCTGATTCTGCTAATCAAGGGCTATTTGAAGCCACCAGTCTCATTCTTGTATCAGATCACGTAAATTTGGAGCAAAATCGTGATCTTTGAGGGCGTCTGTCGGGTACTTCCGGCCACTCCAGCGCTGGCAGACTTGGTTTTTCTGCCTCTCTGAAAGAAGTTCTAATTGAAGCCACCAGTCTCATTCTTGTATCAGATCACGTAATTTTGGAGCAAAATCATGATCTTTGAGGGCGTCTGTCAGGTACTTCCGGCCACTCCAGCGCTGGCAGACTTGGTTTTTCTGCCTCTCTGAAAGAAGTTCTAATTGAAGCCACCAGTCTCATTCTTGTATCAGATCACGTAATTTTGGAGCAAAATCATGATCTTTGAGGGCGTCTGTCAGGTACTTCCGGCCACTCCAGAGCTGACAGACTTGGTTTTTCTGCTTCTCCGAAAGAAGTTCTAATTGAAGCCACCAATCTCATTCTTGTATCAGATCAATTCAGAACACGTAAATTTGGCCCAAAACCTGATCTTTGAGGGCATCTGGCAGGTACTTCCGGCCACTTTAGAGCTGGCAGACTTGGTTTTTCTGCTTCTGCGAATCAAGGGCTAATTGAAGCCACAAGTCACATTCTTGTATCAGATCACGTAAATTTTGAGTAAAATCATGATCTTTGAGGGCGTCTGTCGGGTACTTCCGGCCACTCCAGCGCTGGCAGACTTGGTTTTTCTGCTTCTCCGAAAGAAGTTCTAATTGAAGCCACCAGTCTCATTCTTGTATCAGATCACGTAAAATCGGGTGTTTTTTTGCACCGGAAGTGGCCCATTTTTTCGACCTTTCGGCCAATTCAGAGTGATAAGACCGATTGATTCGAGCTCAGCGTAACTTTTTCTATTTGAAGCCATAGAGCTTATCTTTGTATCAAGTGACGTGAAGATCATGCGGTCGGCTTCCGTACTAAAAGTCATAGGTCATCCCTGAGCCGGAAATCAAACGGTCTCTCGCTTCCGAGTCCAATGTTCTACCACTAGGCCACTACCGCTTTAATGTACCTAGGGCCATTTTTTTTTTGTTGATTTTGTTGCTCAAAAATAGCGGAGTGTTTCCCTAAAGAAATTAAACCCATCTTCAAAGTAATATAAATATATAGGCACGCTTCCGACTTGTTGTTTAAAACGCAGGTTTTGTTGCAGCGGGTAGCGTGGGGTTATAAAAAGGGTCGGAACCCAACTAATACCCTTGTCATGTCGAGATGAAAATTAGTTCAACTCTGTGCAGCTGCGACGCAAACCTTATGAAACCCCAACAGTAAGCCCGACATTTAATCTGACTATAAAATTTTCTGAAACGCATCTATTTTACTGGCTTCTGCATCTACAGAAGGGTACACGGAAAGAAGAAGGAATGTCACAGAAACATTGAACTGAGATATTGCTCTATAAAGTTTTGGACCTCAATGAAAAATGCATGGAGCAAGTTAAATATAAAATGCGATATCTTCTTAATTATTCGTGTTAAAGTTATAAACTCATCACTGATTTATTCTTCAATGTTTAAAAATGTTAATTGAATTATTATTTTAAAATATATAAAAATGTGACAATTCCTGTTCTTTCCCTGTACCCTTGCGTGTCAGTATTTAGGTACATAACAGAAGACAATACTCTGATGAGTTATTATATAAGATTGAAACAAGTGCCCAAGATGACAGATGTTAGTACCTTTAGTATTAGTATTGATCAACATTATACGATACGATATTGCCAAAGAAGTAAATAATGTGCAACATTACTTTTTTTGTTGCAGTGTTGATATATTTTCCAATAGTTTTTAGTTAAATGTAATTTAATAGAAACAAGTTAAGGTGAAGTTATTAATTTCTACTATTCAATCGATTGGGTCATGTGATGAAAGAACAATCAAAAACACCATCCCGCGGACCCGACTTATAAATTATAGCAGGAACAGATGTTACACGGCAAACACGCGGATCGCAACAAAGATTAACGAGGCAAAAGTTCCATAAAAAGTATAACAATAAACGGGAAACGGCAGTAAACTTTTATTTCTAACTTTCCTCTATTAACATGGGCTCTTATGAAAGCGTTTTTACGATAGAAAGTAACTTTGGACGCGCAGCCAAAAGATGATACGTTTGAAAAGTAAGTGTTGGATTTTTCTGAAAAAATTTAAAGCTTTAAAAAGCCTAATTTAAAGTTGGCTCACAAAAATCTCTTATCTTCCCCTTAAAAATTATATTCGAAAGAGTGATTGATGGCTGCGGAGAGGGGCACGAAGAGATAAGTGCTCACGAATGAAAGGAATTTAAATTTTATAGATGTTTAAACGCCAACAAGATAGCTATGAAAAATGTTCTCTCCGAGATTCATTCAAAATATTCATGTTTCCTTTGAAACCTAGCGCTTTCATAGCGAGCCTTCACTTTTATTTTTTTTCCTTGCAGTTGTGGCCAGACACTGAAAAATATCACGTAGAATAATCCGTCCGTGTTAGTGCGCGGTTTCCATATCTCCTCAGCAGTGGCGATAAGAAAAAAACAAAATGGCGCGCAGTGGAAAGCTCGCGGCGGTTTCGCCACAACATGCCCTTCCCGTTCTCCCCGTCTACACTAAAAGTGCGTTTTCTTCTTTTTTGACTAAATTACAGCCTTGACGGAGACAAAACTCATTTCTAGATAAAATTTACTACTAATAAACATGCACTTTTGTTTTCAAGTTTTTCTCAAAAAAACAAAAAAAATTTTTTTTTGAAATTTCGGTGTATTTTTTTCCCAAAAAGGGGTAGTTTATAAACAATGATTTTGTGATGAAAATCATTAAATAAGCACCCAAACTGCATATAATTAGGAAGATTATGAAGTAAAAAACAGATTTAACTTACATTTACACCCCTTTTAAGCACTTTTTCACCTCAAAACTTGAAACACGGGCGATAAAATTTTGACGACCGCCATTACGCAACACGGATTTGCAACTGACGATTTATCCGATGTTTGCCACTGTGAATCAAAGCTTGGAACCTTGCTAGCTGTCTCGTTTCATCGGCAATACATTCAAATAGGTCAGAAAGAGATAAAACGACGTTTGTTTATGGAAATCGGATGAAATATGAGGCGCGAAAACGAGAGCTCGGTGTGCATTGCCACAGTATGGGGAAATCTGTCAAAGAGCTCGGTGCGGCCTCGCCACTGCTGAGGAAGCATGAATAAAAGAAATGAATGAGATACTTAGTTAGTTTCTATACGGGGCAGTTTTTAAATAGCTTTATTCCTCAGACACCCGAACGTCTAAATGTGATTTCCAACAACTTTTGTTTTACGACTTTGGTAAAAACGCAAAAAAAAAACAAACAAAAAAAAACATTTCTTCGGCGCAGACTAACAAATAGGAGCAGGAGAGGTGATAGAGAGTGGAGGGGCACGAAAGCTCGCCGCGCCGCGCAGGCAGCTGAAATGGCACAAATTCCCACTTTTTAAGCATAAGACATAGGAAACGTTCAGTAATAAAAAGTATCGTTGGAAATCACATTTAAAAATGACGTGTTTCAGGGAAGCTTTTTAAAATTGCCCTCTAATAATAATCATCTAATGAATTCTCGTTGTTATCAAGTATTGCCTATATCAGCGAGGAAATAACCCATAAACCCGGCGTTAAAACAGGATGTATGAAACTTTCACAAAAGAATTACCGGTAAACTAGAACTTGCGAGCATATTTAAATTGGAACACATTTTTCTTGCCCGCGGCTACTTTGCCCGAGTCGACAAACAAGAGCATTCTGACTTTCGTACATTCGAGCCATCCCCCGCAGCTGTTTGTACAGTGACACAGAGAAATGGTCATGCCCTTGCATTTTACCCAGGAATCTATTCTTTGATCCTTTCTTATTTTACCATCCACAGTCTGAGGGATGAGCTAGAAATCAATCCTTTTACAGTTAGCGTCTGGAGTTCCGACAGGCAAATCGTTCAAGTCAAGAATATTATCGACTCCTTGGTGTAGCTTTCAAAAGAAAAAACGTTTTGTTTGGTAAATTAATAAATTGGGCGTTTCTTTTGGTAATGCTACTAGGCAATACATCCAGTAAATTGAAGTAATCAAATAACCAAATTCTTATTTCTTCTCGTCAATATGTTATCGGAAAAAACCAAAGCTATTTCGTAAATAAAAACAAGAGGAACGCAAAAGAGGTTTCGACGTTACACACACACATTGCCGTATTCGTGGGCTTTTAGGATTTACCAAACTGTACCCACTATCGTGGACCTTGTTATTTATTTGTATTTACGAAATGTGACGTGATGTGAAATTATAGTAAGTAAGTCCTGGACAGATATCTATTTCGTGTACAGGGAGCTCTATTTAAAACTCCACTTACACTAAAAGGGTAAAGGGGCCTGTTTCGTATAAATAAAAAACTGAGGTATTTTATGAGCGTGGACTGTATTATATTGAAAATAAAGAAAATTAACAACGTGCCGACAAGGCAGACAAATGGGCAAGGAAGTTGCCAGCACATAAAATATAATTGGTAGGAAAAAATGTTGCCACATATGTGTGACACCAAAATCTACTATTAGGTTTGAATGTTTTACAAACAGGGCCACTATAGTACCTGGGACGCTATAATACCTGGGACATGTCACAGCTTAGTCAGCCAAGTCTACAAAAAAAACATATTTTCTTATAAATAAATTAATAAATCATCATGCACTAGCCCCTTATAAATATATTTTATCATGCGGTTGCTTTATCCTTTTTATGTCGACAATGTGGTCAAATGAGACCCAGTTGGTTGGTCCAATGGCAAAGGTCCATTATGTAAAGTCCCTAGACCTATTTCCCTCCTAACGGCCACCGTGTTACCATTAAGGATGAGGTATTGGGAGGAAATATGGACTACGTGCGTAGAAATCTAAGAGCAAGTGAAAGTTAATGGGTGAGATTACGATGTGAACGAACGCCCGCTTTCCTGCGACCACAAAGACTGAATAACCTACTTATGTCAACAAAAATGGTCGAAATAATATTCGGTAAATACTTCTTACTGTTTCAGATTCGAATCCCGGTATGGGCATGTACTTATTTCAAAGTTACGTATATTTGTGAATTTGTAGTAGCAATACCACTCGCTGACTGTGAAGGAAAACATTGTGAGGAAACCTGAGCGTATGACGCAACCCTCAACGCAAAAATCGCCAATCCGCATTGAGCGCGCGTGGTGATTAAGCTCGAACTCTCTCTCTGAGAGAAGGCATTTGCCCAGCTAGTGGGACTTGTACAATTGTACAGGCTACATCTTACTTACTTTTACTTTTTCAAAGGTCCAACGTGCGAGACTCACTAAGTCTAATCGATACAGATATAGCACTACATAAAATAAAAATTAATTAACTCAACAAAAATTATAGTTACCAGAAAATGATTCTCAGAAAAACTCTATGATAGTACAGTCGCCCGTCGCTAAAAACCACTATTATTTTACGGGAACCTTGAGATCTGACTAATAAATTTGTGAAAATATTTTTTCAGTACTCAAACGAGTAAAAGTCGTTTCAGATTTCACGATAGATTTTCTAGAGAGCATATTTCGGTCGTTATAGCACTAAACAATATAACAATTAACCAACTCTTTTGTACGTAGCGCCAAAGCATAAAGGATAAAAATTAACGTAATATTTTGTAATTTTTTGTAACAAAGGCAACTTTATACATAACCTCTCTTTGGCTGGGAACTATTTTTACGAGTAGCCCAATTATTCACGGCTTTAATTAATTCTTTCACCCTTCTCCTATAGCCCGCGGTGATGGCTGACCAGATTCTTTATAACTTAAATTCTGACAGTATTTAGGTAAGTAATTTAGGCAGCACAGTGAATTTGCTGCATTTATAGGGTTCCGTACCCAAATTGTGCCAACAACGGGATCATATAAATGCAGAAAATTTACTGTGCTGCCTGGAACCGGTTTTTCTCCTACAACGCTAAACGTATCGAAACACGATTGCGTTACAGACTTAAGAGGGTGCTAGAGCACCATTTTTCCCATACAAACGTAGTTCAGGTTTAATATTTTCTAAACTACAAGCTGGATTTTGCTGAAACTTGGTTTATATCAGTAGATGACCAATACGGAGGTTCGCAAATAGTTTTTATAATAAAAAAATAGCCTGAAAGAAATTAGAGCGATGTGTTTTTCGCACCGAAAAAGGGATTACTTTCAGCTGTTATTTACTTACATTATTATATTGTCTATATTGGAGTCTAACTACCTTGGGAACATCAATAATGTATTGTACTTTTCCGAAAAAAAAAAGATTTTTGAAATAGCTAATAAAATGTAGACATGGCAGCTGGACTACGAAAACATTTGGAAAATAGATCAATTACATTACACCTAGAACTAAAGACTCGCGAAAGGACACGCACACATGTAGACTCATACAGCCGCATTACCTCTCACTTTTCCCGCGCCCCGTCTCGCTCTGGGTGAAACAGCTATAGAAAATAGTGTTTCACGCACTTGGCCATCGCCGAGTTCCCACGGTCCTACAGTGGCCTCTTAAGGCCCTACTCGTCCGTCCATATCATTTCCTGTAATAATTTCTATCATACCTGGTGGACTTTTTTGTATTTTTGTATACCTGGCTAGACTAGGCAGGGTGGCTAGACTAGCCCAAGGGATGCAAAATTTAAACTACAGCAGGTTAAATCGGTTATAGTAGCGCGACCCAACCACTAATTTTACTCTCGTAGTCTTGCCTTTACTCTACACGCGCTATCCAAGTTCATCTAGCTAGACATACCTAAATTATGTTCCTACTTAATGTCAGTAAGTAAGATGTAGCCGGCTTTACACGTTCTACTAGCTAGGCACATGATTTTTCACAGAGAAAAAGAGTTCAGACTTAATTAAGACTTCATTACCATGCTTGCCCATTGCCCCGATCTCCTGTACAACTGATTTTTCTGTATCAGGCTCAAACCAGGAAAAGATGCATGTTTGTGTGTGAGTTTTTTTGCCACCACTATAGTATTGGTCAGCCTTTTGTAGTGACTAATGGAGGTATACCAGTGCAGTCATTAAGCTGCCGAGTCTGTACCGGGTACATTTGCATCAGAACTACGAGATAATACCCTTCATTAATCATGAGACGAGACGTTTACTATTCATTTACAAACTGCTTGGATTTTCAAGCAGAATTAATAACTCTACTTGAGTTTCTAGTTTTTGTCTTACTCTTACTCTTCTTGAGTTTATGAATTTAGCCATAGACCAGCTTGGTGGCAACAGGATAAGAATTCCTAATACTATTGGATGCTGAATTGCAATCCATGATTGTTTTGTACTTTGAGAGGATTGTCTTTTTGGTTTATAGAGCGTCACATTTTTTTTTAAACTTTAGCGTGATGTTAAGTACTTATTTGATGTATAACAACTATTAGAATATATTTTGTTTGTAGGGTTCCGCACCTCAAAATCTTTTGATATAATTTTTTTTCATCTTTTGTTTGCGTTAACTCAGACGAAAAAAATTAAGGTCTAAGTTAACGCAATCAAAAGATTATGCCACATACCGCTGCATATTTCAAGAGAAATCAATGGAATCAAAAACTTATAGGGTTCTTCCCGTTGACCTAGAGTCATGATTTTTGGCACAAAGCTGTATCGTATAAATCTGAAAACTGCAAATTTATTTCTAATTACGTCACAAAATGCCTATACAAGAAATGGGGTCCAAAAGTAAGGCGTCCGTAGTATTTGGGGTATCGTATAAAAGGGCTTCATTAGCATAAGCTAAATTACCCCTTACAAGTTTATACGGAGCCCTCAGTACGCGATACGACTCGCACTTAGTGGGTTTTTTATTTTCTTCAAAACACATGCCCGTAATATTTACTACGTAGAAGAGATTACCGTCACGGCTCTAATGACGTGATCAAGCCCCCAAAACACGCAATCATAAATCTTAAAAATAAAAGACCATATTTTCCCCCAAAAAACCTAAACGATTTTCAATATAAATATTTTAATGGCCCTTTCAAACGTCAATAATGGCTTCCGAGTATAACAATGGTGTTCCGTCCACCGTCACAGGGCATTGTCAGCGGGTCTTCAATAAACGGTCCTCTCGGTGGAAAATAGCTCCTCGAAAGATTTGCCTTTATACGGGCTAACGAGCGACAACCTCTTGCTCTGATATTATGCCCTAGTACACGGACAAAATAAGTGTTATTGTTTTTACTTCTTGTGCGAATTTTAAAACAAGATGTCCGATCGATACACGGTGCGCTTTGTAAGATTTTTTATTGTATATCAAACTACAGGTTGATATAGTAGATATTTAACACAAAATGCCAAATTGAAAGTCCACAAACTTGTTGAAAGATACTTTATTCCCTCGTGAAACCAACAAGAGATTTGCTAAGTTGGTAGACATGAACTGAACAATATTATAGGGCCCCCCCACCCACTTAAAGTTTTTCGGGGAGTTTATCTCGAGCTCTGTTCGAATAAAAAGAATGAACGATTTATCCCGTACCTGTTAAATTGAAAAAGTTGCCGAGACCACTGTGCGGGTAGATTTACGTGCAGCAGATGCTGAGTAATACCAAAAAACTTTATCGCGAACGCTTTACGTTCTTGCTGGCGGATGGCGACAGCGCCGGATATGGTCGCTGAAATTTTATAATTTTAAGCGATTGGAAATTTTCATTGCTTTCGTGCCGTTATCTGCCACGGAATTGGTTAAATATTATACACATTCATTACTTATTTGTAACTAAATACACAAAGTTTTTTATTTTTTTATTTATTCAATTACAATAAATAAACGTACGACTCACAACAAACTTTTGATCACCTATTTAACATTTAAATGTAAAATGACTGAAACCAAAAGTCCTCATAACGCTCGCAGCATTTCCGCACTGAACCGTCAGCGAGATCCTACTACACGAAATTTGCCCCGGAGCGGAAGCCAAAGCCACGGTTCCTCTAGCAGCAGCCTAGATAGGCTGGGTGTAAGAGATATTATACAAAAAACTCAATCCAGCAAAATTTTGTGGCAAAGTTTAAAAAAAAATCCGGTACTTAGTCTTAGAAAAAATCCCAATCGTCGCCGTAGTATTTATAACTACAATAATAACGTATTATCTGGGGGATTTCAAGAAAAACACCAGAATTGACGGCCCTTTGGAGTTCGATTCAGTGAAGCAAAGTAAAACATTTCCTTAGGGCAACCATCAAACCATCGTCGCAACCATCAAACATGGAATGCAGCACAAATGTTTACCCAAGACTACGGAGCTACGCCCCGTAGTTGGTCTACGGCGTAGCATTGCTACGAGGCTACGCTGCACCACGCGACGTGTTCGGACCAGTGGCTTGGAAACGTTTACTCGATTAGACGGAAGGCATACGCTTTAGTGGTGACAGCATTCTCGTGCTTGCTCAGAGAAAAACGGGGCTCTGTATGTGTTGGGAAAGTTATCTTAGCTCTAAGCCATGATTAAATAAAAAAATATTCTTTTTTTTTATTTAATCATATTCGTATTCCAGCGCCTGTGAGTATCATCACGTCATTTCGGCTCGTAGTAGTTGGACACGAGGTGCAGGCAGAGAGTTGTGCAACTGTATGTGGAGAGTCACGCACGACTAGTACAAATATTTATGCAAACGTCCAAAAGCACCTCCACTTTAATTAGATACTTTAACTAACCACTTGGCTGCTGCAGACCCTCGGACATTTTAAGGCTAAAACAAGGCTTGCAGCAATAAACGATTTAAGTCAGATGATTAACATTTCCTTCTAGAACCTAACCAAAGCAACATAATAATATTTACATTTAGTGACCCTTCTAAAAGTAGTTTGTGAAAAAACCAAACCAACGAAACTTCCATTAACTGTTATTAAATATTAACTGTATGTAATTGTTCTAATTATAATTTGTACTACCAGACGGTTGGCAGAGAAAAATACTAATTACCATTTTGCTAATAATAATTATTAATCTGTGACGATAAAAATCCGTAGGTCGCGTGAAAGTTAGCAATAGTACGAAGTACGAATTTAATTTAAGTATAACGCATCACATTGTTTATACACTAACCGTATTATGAATTCATCCTTTTATTGGACCGCTTCTGCAACCACGTGTCGTATGGATTGAAATTGAAAGTGGTAGAGTGTCTATCGGTGCCAAAAGCGATCACTTTATCAAAACAAAGAAAGGGCGCTACTTACGACATCTCCTCCATGATGTGACGTCAGTTAAAGTTTCCTCTTATCGCGCCGGAGCAAATAAAGACGTGTCGCGTCGAACACTTATCAATGTCGCTTTACGGTGCCCACCGGCTGCCGCGTACTATGGACACAAGTTGGAAACGGACTACCGAGCGGAGTAAGATTTTATTTTTTAACACCCGATACAAAAAGAGGAGTACACACTTACACATAAGTTTGACAGCTATATTTCTGTGTGTGTCTATCTATCTGTCTGACTTAAAAGGGGGAAGTTTTTTTAGATATGTTTTGTCAAAATCGGTTCAGCCGTTTTTGTGATATTATCAAGCTAATTTGAAGCTAAAGTGTCGGGGTTAATTAAAATTTTTAATTTAGCAGTTATGTATTTAGTCACTAATTGTTTAAGTCCATACTAGCATGGTGTTTAAGTCCATACTATCATGAAGTTTAAGCCCATACTACGATTAGCATGGGGTTTAAGCTTAAACTCTGAGAGAAGACCTTTGCCCAGCTATTAGGAAATGTGCACTTGGACAGGCTATATTTTACTCCAACTTATTTAGTTCAATGTATTTTTATTTAGTGGCCAGCGTAAAATATTTTTTTAGTCTGGCAAAGAACTGGACGGCTTGAATGAAGAAGGGAATGAAGAGAATATGAAGAGCTGAATGTCGACCCACAGTGGGCACCAGAAGAAAAAGGGAAAGAATTTAGTTCAGCAAGTGTAGCAAGAATGGGTTAGAGCGTATCTATTAGTTAATAACTGGATCTATCCCACTGTATGTCAAGTGAGATGCATATAGTTTAAATCCCTTTTGTACTAAACTCATCTTTATGGTACGCTTGCAGGAAAATACTTTAGTTAATTATATTGATGGGACTCCACGACGGTCTATTGAACCGTGCCCCTATTTAAAAGTTAAAGTCCACTGAGTCTTGTTCCCGTTATCAACAGTCTAAAGATGATTCATGATCATTTTTCAGCAGAAATTGACAGTTGAAATTCAAAATATACAGGGTGTTAAAAGACGGCCAACAAAGCCGTAAAGCATACATTCCTGACACCAAGTTAAGTTAATTTAACTTTATGATATCGCTGGGAAATGAAATTATTTTTTTAGGTATAAAAAAAAATACTTTCGACTAGCGCGCAATGTACGGCTGCGCAATCCGAGGCGGTCTACAAGTTCTACGACACACAAAACGCTTCGCGGGCCGCTTCTCACATTGTACAGCTCACGCAAGCTCGATCAGAAGATATTGTGGTGTGTGTGACCGTACCGTGTGTGTGGTACACTAAGGCACAGTCAGCCACACGCTGGGATACCCTTTTTGTTCCATTGGCGCCCTCATGCCGCGCGCAGTAAGAGCTAGCATGGGGTATCCTAGACAGTGGCCGACTGTACTACGTAGTTAAAACCTGCTTGCCGTAGGTACATACACGTGGGATAACAATACTAGATGTGTCTGCATTGATATTGGATAGAGACAATGGCCAACCGAAACCACTACCTTACACTTTCGTTCCCGCTCTCGCGTGTGGTTGGTGGGTCAAGTTGGACTACTTACCTTCTTGCCACCGGTGTTATCGTTCAGCAGAATAGCAGATCCGACGTGCGAGTCGACATGCACTCACGCGCGACCGACCTTGCCGCCAGTCACCAGCGGCGCCGGTGGGCGCACCGACTACGGCGAGCTGGGCGAAGATATTAGCCTTCTACCCTGAATAGCACATACACTGATACACACGGACAGCACAAAGCCAACCCACAAAACCAAACTCCGTACGCCACGGTTGCTTTCATTTTGCTATCACAGTTTTATTTACAATTCACCCAGCACTACCTACAGTTTATTCACAGAAACATGGGTTGGTGGGTCAATTTAACAAGCAATAAACGATAACATGGTTACTTAGGAACTGAGTAAGTCATTCGCGCGTGTGGTTAGAAGCAGCAGCGTGCGCTTCCGACGAGCGTGCACTCCGCATGACCGACTAGGTTCAACTGGCAGCCGCGCGGCTCAGACCGCCGCAGACGCAGCCGGGGCGAGAAACGGGGAGTGCGGCGGGCGGGTAGTAAGGGCCGGAGCTAGGGGCCGCCGGGGGCCGGCCGTCGCCGATGATCGTATGACGCCCGACTTGCACTTGTTTTCACAAAGGGGTAGGTAGAGATGCGATAATATTTCAGTAGAACACGGTAGCGAGATTGATTGGTGTCGTGGATCTAAGTTTGTGTGTAAAGGTCGTCGTGCTTTTGCCTTTACTTCGCGATTTTTTAATTAGGGACTGATTGCTATTGTTATCGATCCATCAAACAGATTTACAAAATCTCTACCCTCGGTTGTATTAGGTAAGTATGGTCGGCCACAATCACAGACACAGATACCCCATGGTAGCTCTTACTGCGTGTGGCATAAGGGCGCCAATCGGACACAACAAAAAAGGGGTATCCTAGCGTGTGGCCGACTGTACCTTCCTACTGCATGCCGCTTTCTTGCAATTCTCTTTCAATTTTATGGTTTTAGGGTTAAAATGCTATTTTTTTCTGGCTAGTTATTTTAATAACAATTTAAATAAGAGGCTAAAAAAAGGTAATTTACGCGCACGCCCTACGAATTACCTACAAAAAGTCAGGTGGGTTAAACCCGCCCCAAACTAAAATCCTGTATCCGCCACTGGGCGGTCGGCTTGACTTTGCTTCATGATTTCGAAGCTGAACTCAACAGCTGTTTGGCGCGCGATCGTACCTAGCTATGTTTATGTTATGCGGTGTTCGGCGGGCGATGTTTGATTTCCATCGGTGCAGGGAAATTTAAATGTCGTTTTTTGTTGTGAAATGTTAATTTTTCACATAAGGTCTCTTTGGGAAAAATGTTTATTATACGATTCTGGTTTTATTAATGCAAAAAAAATCAAAAATTGTGTCCAACTTTAGACCTCATTATCTCGGAAACCGTTGATTTCCCAGGCATGGTTCCTTGGGCAAAAATGTTCGTTATGATGCAGGCAATCAGTGGGTTCCCGCTTTGTTGGCGGTCTTTTAACACCCTGTATAGAAACTTTTATAAGCGTTATTAAATTTTCAAACGGCTGTTATAAAGTGGACCTTTAAGTATAAAGTGGACAATACTAATCTAGCCTTTGCCTCGCTCTCTAATTTAAATTCTCACATGAAAGTCTTCCAACTGCGTTCAAAGATGCAAAACAGTAAATTACATAGTAGGAGGTTGAAACTAAGGGACTCCGATCGGTCCCTCACTCACATTTGTCAGCCGCCAAACTTAATCGGAAGAATTTGCGGCGACGGTTGAGCTATGGGACGATTTAACTGAAGCACGATTTAGTTTTAGCTGCATACAGTATTTGCTGTTGTATCTACTTCCTTCATTGTTGCCCTGAAAACACAATATTTTGTCACACATTTATCCAATAACAGTTGCGTAACATTTTATCACCAAGTAAACAAAAAATCCCCAGCTTCAAATATCACATGACGCTACTCATTTGCGATCTCGTGCCGCTGTTTATTGTACCGGTGTTTATTCTTTAAAAAACCGCAAACATGCGAACAAGTTTCCTCAAAACAAGTTTATTTGCGGAAAAATAGCTTTAATAAAAAAAACATTTTTTAAATATTTTTCCCATCTAGTGTGAGTGAAGGTGCCACTGGACGCTGTATAAATCATCTTATGACATAGATGCAAAGGCCTTCATTTCCGCAAATAAACCGATTTGGAATTTTTGGAGTTTTTAAAAAGATTGAAAAACTTTGTTTCGTCCAAAATTTAGGATGACGTGTAAAAGCCAATGACGAAAGGACTGCACCAACTAGACTCGGCTGGAAGAACTTAGAAGTGGACGGTCTTGCGACCGTGAAAATAGGAACATTCTGGAACTAATGGGATAATAGGAAATTTTGTATGATATCGAATTTCATTATTTAACCGTTACATGGCTACTATCCAATAACTGAACTCCCTGATGTACCGTGCTTATTGAAGTATAAAATGGCTTTAAGATGATAACCCTCTTGTTTATATCTGCCTGTTCGGTCATGTCGTATTCCAAGGCCAACACTTAATTAACATCATCATTTAGTACGTCCTATGTACCACTACCGTGATTATAACGATAATTGATTACCAATTAAACGTAATAAACGTGTATCATCACACAATGTATTTGCTTGCGCTGGGACAACAGCACTGGGCTTTAACATCTTGACCTCATTACCTTTCAGTTGAGTTGATATATTATCGTGTTTGCGAGTAAATTGAATCGAGTTAATTGTCTAGTGAGTTAAGAGCGTAATACTAGTACATAAAATAGATAGTTGACCAATCTATTGTTGTCTCGCGTACGCTCTGCCCTACAAACACTGGGCGAAAGGGACAACCTGAAGAAAATCTACAAAATCGAATTTTCGTATGCCCCATCTTCCTCTCTCAAAACTGGTGCGATTTCGATTTTTTTTTTTCATCACTGTTATGACAAGAGACTACTAGATGTCGGGTTATCGAAAAAATATAAACGGTCTGACGCGCCAGGGGAAGACATGTCCCAGCATACCAAAAATATATGCAAAATAAAGCGCCATTGTCCAGGGAGGAAACCGGGGACTAGGTTTGTATGGTTATAACCTCTTAAGGGATTTATTAACCCGTTACTAGAGACTTTATGCACGCAACTGATCTATTGAAAATTTCACTGTTTTTGACGAGATCAAACTCGACACTAAGTCGATAATACATATAATTAATATTGTATAAATAATGTTGGGAAGGTTTATTGCCGATTTCTGAATTCAGAAGGATACTTAAATATTTACTTAATAAAATTCTCAATTCAAAAACCGGGCTTTTGTGACTTTCGTGAGACACTGCTACAAAACCACCTTCATCAAAGAGTGAGCTCTACGCACGAAGCACGTTTGACATTTTAATCCCTTTGCCCATACATTTTACATTCTAATTAGAGGAGCATATTCAGCAACACAATAAAATATTCGTGCATAAACAACAAAGGAGGGGTTGGTACAAAAAGCTGTTACCGCAATTGAAGCCAGATGCTAGGGTATTTAATAAAAAATAAACGGGAGTGGTAGAGCCCGCGGCAATCTATCACGTCCTCACTGTAATCTGACTTTAATGCTGGGTCACTTCAGGCCTTTTTGTTGACGTTAATATTACTTAACGATTAAAAAAATAACACAAAGTCACGGGACCCTCTTTATATAAAACGTCAACGTCGGACTTGTTTATTCATAACTGGCTCGTTAAGGTCACGATGTGACGTCATTAATTTTCGTTTGCAAAATCAATTCGTTTACAGGAGGGAGCGCTGCAAATCGAGTTATACTTCGAAACCAATTGACAATCTCTGCTTTGTTGGAAGAGCTAGGAACATAGATTGATTAAGTTAATCTGGCAACTTCCTTCAGTGGCAGGCTTATATTAAAAGGCAGTTATACCTATTATACAACGTGTTACAAAACATCCTAACTCTTTTTATAGGGTGTAACCTACTGGTCAACAGGATGTTAATTCTGTAAAAAAAAGTTGAAAAAAACAATTTTTATTTTATAACCTCAAAGCCGAAATTTTTTCATAACTTTTTTGTTCTTGGTATTAGCTCAAATTTAAAAATATGTTTGTGGGTGTAGGTGCATTTGCAAAGGTTTGAGTTGTTAAAACATTGTGAAAGTCAATGAAAACAATATTAAAAAAATACTTTTCTCCCGCCACACCGTTCACATTTTATTAATTTAAAAATCAACGGAACATCGTAGA
This sequence comes from Zelleria hepariella, assembly GCA_949319315.1. Lineage (NCBI taxonomy): Eukaryota > Metazoa > Arthropoda > Insecta > Lepidoptera > Yponomeutidae > Zelleria > Zelleria hepariella. The sequence goes on from OX439382.1 coordinate 6,793,298, forward strand.
GCAAAAAAAATATTTAGGTTGTGATCCCTATCACCGGGTGCTATTACCCTGTAAAAAGAGTTAGCATCTTTTGTAACACCTTGTAGAATATGTTCGAACTACAACAACGAAAGAAATACAATATACGCTCTTTAGTCTAAGAATAACAATATACTTACTTACTAAGGATTATAAAATAAATCCTTATTTAATTGTAAAATAAGGATTGCACTAGAATAACCACCATAATGAAACATTACTCGACAAATTCCAGGCAACAATAATGCAAGTTTCCACGTTGAAAATGTAACAAATAACGCAAAGTAAAACATATTCACAAGCACACGCCCGTCGGAATTCAAAGCTAAAGAGTGGCCGGGTGGGGACGCGCTTTGACAGATCCTACGAGTGGCCGCCCTCATCTGCGGTCAATGTACAGCTGAGAATGAGTGCAAAATGCATGCATGCAACCTCCGGCAATTTCATCCTTTGTTTTAACTGACGACCCTAGCTCGCGTAGAGGGCTAAGTGGGGAAGATGTCACTGTTACGCGGCTCCCCTTCCTCTCGAGGGGTCGAGCATTCTTCTCGGCTCACGATGCAACACTTGGCGTAAATTTCAACAGCCTTTTAATGTTACATAACGCTCTAGGATTTCTTCTTTGCTGTTCCCCCCATTATGGCAGCTGTTGCAACTACCTTATGGACAAGGGAAGGTTCTTCAAGGAATACAACCAGACAAAAAAAGCTAAAATGTTAAATAAAAGAAAAACGCTTGTCAGCTGGGGAACATATTCATATATTCATATTCATGCATTTATTTGTACTTCTTGACACACACAATAATACACAACAATATTAGAAGCAAGGACACAATAGTTATTTGTTATGCAAGAATGCAAAATTATTGTTTGCGGCGAGTGCTTGTATTGAAAACCGAGCTAGCGAAGGTTTCTAAAATTGAGCCACGAGCGTAGCGAGTGGTTCAAAACAAAGAAACCTGAGCGTAGCGAGGTATTCAGAAGCACGAGACGCAAATAATATTGCATTCGTGCGAAACACAAAACTTTTCATCTCACAGAAGCGAGGAAATGTTTTTGTTAGCCAAGCGGGAAAAACTCTATAGACAACTACTTACAGGCAAAACAGGTGAGTCAAATAAGTTCCTTTTAAAAGCATATTTTACTGTAGTTACGGCTGCCGCACTAAAGTTTTGAGCTTCGTTGGTATTAAAACCATTCGTTTTATTAATAATTTCCTGAAGTTTATTTATCCAGACACAAAAATAATGTAATTAAAAGAATGTTTTTTTTTCCGGGTACATTCTGAACTTTTACCATATAAAATAAAAATTTGTAGGAGATAAAAAATGAAATTAGTAATATCGTTTGAAAAATGTATTTAACAAACCAAAACATAATTATCTATTTGATAAAACAGAAGCGAAGCTTTTTTTTTATTTACTGGTATTAAAAATAAATATAGTGTACAAAATATTGAAAAGACTATAAGAAGAAACCGCGTTTCTGAATGTTCTATTCCGTGACTTTACCTTTTTAAAAGATCCTTATGCCCCATTTACATTCACAGTTTTGTATAGAGAATGGGTACGAACAATCACTTTCGCTGAAGTACGCGTGTAAACGAACTATGAATGAGGATCTTTTTTCGGTCGGGATCTGGCATCTACTTAAACGGCCAGTGTTTTTTTCTTTTTCAACACCATAGGGCGCGGGAAAGACTTTCCCGGCGTCGCGTTCAAATTTCGAAGCGCACTAAAATACAGATAGTTTAAATCCGGCCTTTACACGATCGTAAGTTACTAGTAACAGCAAACTTTCCGAGCATGGGAGATGAAAATATAGATTACAACCAAAATAAAACAAATAAACTTAGAGCTAACAAAATATTATGTAGGTACAGAGTGTGTGCCGCAGCAGTACAAAGGGGCCGTATCTCAGCGTTATCACAGAATACTAGCATCCGTGAAAGACTTAGCAAAACCATAGTACTTACCTACTTTACTTGAAGAACAAGGTTCTGTGCCGGCCAGAGCATTCTCATCTCATCCAAAGTTACGACCGAATCAGAGTATAAAAATCACAGAGTAACCCCGTAATGTACGTGCTCGTTCTTTTGCCAGACGCAAATGAGGATCGTTCCGAGCTCGGAGCAAATGAATTACCAAGTGTCGAACGGAGATCATTCCCGCACACTCCATGGATTGCCCCCTCCGTACACACTCGCTTCTATATACGTACAACCCCGAATTCGGGACGACCGATTTTTTAAACGATAAATTTATATTTTCATCTCCCATGCGATCGTAGAAAATCCTTTTTTAAACAATCTGCATTTTTGTGCGCTTCGGAATTTGAACTCGACGCCCTAATAGAAAGAAATATAAGGAACTCCTTTAACTTGTAGCGTTGCCTAGCAACGGGTTGTTGATTTTATGACACTTCAAGAAGACACGATTTTTAATCAACAACCCGTTGCTAGGCAAAGCCACAGATTCCTTTGTGAAGAAGCAAAGAAGAAGGAAACTCATTTCACTAACCTCTATTTATGTACCTATGTCTATCGTTTTTCTCGCATAGCTAACAAAATCATTTCCTCGCTTCTGTGAGATGAAAAGTTTTGTGTTTTACATGAATGCAATATTATTTGCGTCTCGTGCTTCTGAATACCTCACTACGCTCAGGTTTCTTTTTTTGAACCACTCGCTACGCTCGTGGCTCAATTTTAGAAACCTTTAATAGCTTGGTATTCAATACAAGCACTCGCCGCAAACAATAATTTTGCATTCTTGCATAACAAATAACTATTTCATCTCCCACGCTCGGAAAGTTTGCTGTTACTAGTAACTTACGATCGTGTAAAGGCCGGATTTAAACTATCTGAACTTTTGTGCGCTTCGAAATTTGAACGCGACGCCGGGACAGTCTTTCCCGCGCCCTATGGTTTTGAAAAAGAAAAAAACACTGGCCGTTTAAGTAGATGCCAGATCCCGATGGAAAATAAAACCTCATTCATAGTTCGTTTAAACGCGTATTTCAGCGAAAGCGATTGTTCGTGCCCATTCTCTATACAAAACTGTGAATGTAAATGGTGCATAAGCATCTTTTAAAAAGGTAAAGTCACGGAATAGAACATTCAGAAACGCGGTTTCTTCTTATAGTCTTTTCAATATTTTATTTATTAATATTTATATTTTATTTATTAAATACCAGTAAATAAAAAAATGCTGCGCTTCTGTTTTATCAAATAGATAATTATGTTTTGGTTTGTTAAATACATTTTTTCAAACGATATTACTAATTTCATTTTTTATCTCCTACAAATTTTTTATTTATATGGTATAAGTTCAGAGTGCACCCGGAAAAAAAAACATTCTTTTATTTACATTATTTTTGTGTCTGGATAAATAAACTTCAGTAAATTATTTATAAAACGAATGGTTTTAATACCAACGAAGCTCAAAACTTTAGTGCGGCAGCCGTAACTACAGTAAAATATGCTTTTAAAAGGAACTTATTTGACTCACCTGTTTTGCCTGTAAGTAGTTGTCTATAGAGTTTGTCCCGCTTGGCTAACAAAGTCATTTCCTCGCTTCTGTGAGATGAAAAGTTTTGTGTTTCGCACGAATGCAATATTATTTGCGTCTCGTGCTTCTGAATACCTCGCTACGCTCAGGTTTCTTTTTTTGAACCACTCGCTACGCTCGTGGCTCAATTTTAGAAACCTTCGCTAGCTCGGTTTTCAATACAAGCACTCGCCGCAAACAATAATTTTGCATTCTTGCATAACAAATAACTATTAATTTACCATTCGCCAAACATATGGTTTACCTAAATATTAAAACCTCAAAATTGGTAGTAACATTCTAGAGGTCATCGCCAATCAGATTCTCGTTTGCCGCATGTAATTTTCTTGATTACACTGTGGAGTGTTTATTGGGTTCGATTTTTAGTGGAATGGGATTGACTTTTGAAAAAGAGGGATTCATAAAGTTTATTTAAAGATAACAGTCGATTTGGTTGAAGTAAATTATAAGTTTTCTTCTTCTTTGCGTGTCCTATCGGGGGTTGGCTATTTGTCTTACGAAGCTGCCAAGCAAAACAATGAGCACCGGTTTTGCTGGAACCATACGCGCAGTTTTTGTATCCAGGATATCTTGGGTCTGAAATAGTTAAAACCAAATCTCTACATTTACATGCAAATACTCGGTGACAGGCTGATTGATTTTACAAAAGTATTTTCTAAAATGTTTATGGGGAGGAAAGCCCATTCAAACCACTAGGTGAAGTTAAATTTTAATATTTTGTGTGTACATGATGAAGTTTCATTCGGCTTTGAGATAAAGACTGCCCGCTGGGATATACAAAGAGCGCGTAAGTACTATCAAGCTCTGAAGATAGTTGAAAAATGTATTTTCTTTCACAAAGCGCATAACGCGGAGAACATGAAATATGGCCCGGATTCCGTTTGGCTCAGCCTGCATCGGGGACTCTAGACAGACTCCACCTATCGGTTTTCGCGACTTGCGAAGCAGCGTACGTATTGTGTGCTTTTGTTTCCTATTCCCAGTCCGATGACATTTTCGATGTGGAAATACCCGAGGCTTGTATCGGAATTTTGTACTCGCTATTTCAGGAGTTGGCGAAAAATACTAGTTACGAAATAGAACTTTGCTGACGCACAGTCATTGACCCGCTGACTATTATTCTATGTAAAAATATAAATCTTTATCGAGTTTAACTTGCCATTGAGCATGGATATTCTTTGACATACCTGTAGGTAGGTAAGTAATCGTATGAGGTAGTGGCCACCGCTGGTGTCAAAGTCTTTAGGCCGCCCAAAGGGCCTCTGACATGGCTTTACGATTGTTATCAATCAACCAAAACGGTTTTAACGTGCCTTCCGAAGCACGGAAGCGCTCAGATATTATGGTCACTAGCGGTCACCCATCCATACTAGAGCCCGATGTTGCCTAACTTCACCAATCGATTAAAAATGGCTAGTCCCACTTGGCTGTGAGCGCTTCCAAATACCAGTAATAACTTGGAAATACCAATAGTAAAAAATATGTCCCAGGGACTGCTGCGGCGTCTTTATCCATCTACTTAGAGTGGAAATGCCAAAAGAAAGAAGTACTGCTAAGTATTTTTCTTGGAATATTCTCAGTAGACGTATTACTCAATGTTGATTAGTGAAGACAACTGTATGTAGGTATTCGTACCTCCGCGTGTCAGAGTGGGGTGGTACGGCTAGGCCGTAACTCGAACGAATGACGCGTGTCTCGGTTTCTCACCAGTTGCCAGTTAACGCATGTCAGACGATCAACGTAATGAGATAACGCCCGCAGACAGACGCGCACTAGAAATTACATTCACCGTACATTAATTAAAGTCAAACAACGCAACCGTTCTGCAAAATTATCTCCATAGCAAACGGAATTGGTAATTTCATTTGGCAGAAGCTACGTACTAAGTAACAGCGAGCTTAGCTTCACGTATTATTTTGTATGAACTGAAATATACTAATTATAGTACTTATCTCGAGCTCTGGGATATGGAGCGGATTTCCAAAAATAACCGGTTTTTTTTGTTACTAAAAGTGCAATAAAATTGGTCCAATGGTCCAATTCGTACTGCTCCATTCCTTTTGGATATGAACCCGTATTGAAATCCCCTAAAAGCGATTCAATGTTTGATACGAATGTTTCACTAAATCTGTATCTGAAACAATGATCAGCTATATGTAGGTACCTTTGTCCCGTTTTTATTAAAGACCAAAATAAATAGTTGAAACCATGCTGAAAGTTACAGCTGCTTGTAGACAGACGTATTTATTTATCACTCTTTCGAACAAATAACGTAAATTACGTAACAATTCTCCTCGAGTTAAAAAAATACTTCTCTCGTAGCAAGTTGCTTTGCTTTGTAGTTGGGAGTGGGGAAGTTTTGGTTTCAGACAAGCCCGCCTAAGTGCACTTTGTCACTTAAATTGGAAAATATTGTTCTCAGCGAAGAAGTAAACTTACTTGAAGAGCTAAAAGATAACGTCTTTGTGTCTATTGTTTTGCCACAGGCCCTGATAGCGCAAAAGTTGTTAAATTAATAGTGGTGATAGGAGTGCTGTGAATTGTGTTATGAAAGTCAATTAAACTTTTGGGTTAACAAAACAACAGTATTGTCTACGTAAGAAGTGAACATTGAGTAAATTTGGAATTGGGCGTATTAAATCTCACATGGTAAAAAAACTTTCCCTAAATACAGAATTATTGAACGAGCGAGCGAAGTTCTCCGAGTCTACTGGAACAATCCGGCGTTTGTATGTATGTATGTATGTTTGTATGTTTGTATGTATGAATGTTCGTTCGACGATAACTTGAGTAAACTTAGTCGGATCATTACGAAATTTGGAATGCGGGTAAATCAGGCAAAGAGAATTTTTAATTTCAAAGATGAGCCAAATCGGTCCAGGGGTTGCTGAGATATGGGGTCGCGAGTTCGTAGTTCGGGGCGAACCACTAGTTATTATGTGCAATGTACACTTTGTATTTATTTTTTGGCAATCCCGCGCCGTGCAATATATTATTTTGATACGTCAAAAAGCAGTGCAGATATACGCTCCACAAAAAAAAAAGTTATCTACGTCGCTAACCAGTCGCTGTCGTGTTTACATTTGACTCATTAACTCATTCGGAGATTTTTACCATCTACCAATATTTAAAATTCGGGAAATTAATAATCAACCCGTTCAGTAAATCCAGTATACGTGAATGCTGGAAGTCTTTAAAGCTCTGTACATTTTACAATAATTGAACGAGCGAGCGAAGCGAGCGAAGTTCTCCGAATCTACTTGAACAATCCGGCGTTTGTATGTATGTATGTATGAATGTTCGTTCGACGATAACTTGAGTAGATTTAGTCGGATCGTCATCAAATTTGGTAGGCAGGTAAATGAGACCAAGATAATTTTTAAGTTCGTCTATTAAGTCTACTGGAACAAGCCGTATATGTATGAAGGTTCGTTCGACGATAGTCTGATCGTCATGAAATTTGGTAGGCGGGTAAATCAGGCAAAGAGATTTTTTAAGTTCGAACATGAGCCAAATCGGTCGAGGGGTTGCTGAGATATGGGGTCGCGAGTTCATAGTTCGGGGAGAAACACTAGTTATTAGGTTTCACTTACTTTTATCGATGCGGATTCTTTTTGGTCGATTCCGTATCGTATTTTTCAGATTGCCTTCCTTATGCAAGGAGTCATTCAAAAAAGGTTCCAGCTATTGTGGCAGCCTAGCGCTTAACCTGCAGTCTGCAGGCACAATGCCACTCCATAACACTAGTCAAATGGGCTTTCTGCTTCTGAAACCATACTACTCGATGGGTTAGGGCTGTGCCCTTGGGCTTCTGAAACAAACTTACATAGCAAGTAATTTACAGAGTAATGTGAGAAAGTCAAACGAATTTATTGGTACGTGGGCGGATGGCAATGATGGATGATTTTTATGGCAAAATTGTATCTGACTAGTAACCTCACTGTACCTACTACCTACTACCTGTACCTACCACCTATAAAACGTAACTAACTGCATAACGTGCAATAAACTTCACTTGTTGATGGCAGAAACGTCTGATTCATAAATCCAAAAAGGCTCATATTGGAGACGTACTGAAAATAAAGTAAAAGATATCTCGAAAGGCATTGGAGCGAGCCGGCACTAAGCCAAGACGGGCATTGCATTGCGCGACATACTTGTACCTACGTAGGTACGTACGTAGGATATGGCTCGGCATTGTTGTGGCGCCGCCGCACTAGAATATGCATAATAATAACATAACATTCATAACTGACACACTCGCGCTCAACTTTATTAAAACTCAACCAGGTTTATTTTTGTTTTGCGCTCTTTCCTTGGTAAGTGAGGACGTGTAATTGTGGAATGTAGGGACTCTACAACTTGAAATTAGTTATGGAGAGCAAAACTTTCTTTTCGTACTGCTAAGGGTTATGTTATTTTTCCTAAGAGGTTGGAACATAAACAAGTCAATGCTTTTTCAGTAAAATAAGAACACTATTCATCTTGGCGCCGCATGCTGTTGATATTGACGGATTGTGTTCAGAATGGCACGTCGGTGTTGCTAAACATTTCCATGAAACAACATGGGTCCAACATGGTCGTATAGCAGAATGAAATAAGTTGTGCTTCTTTTTTTGAAAAAAAAAAAAAAGTTTTGGTGCGTAATAAGTATACGAACCATAATAGTCGACAATGACTATTTGACGATATTTTGCACCAGCAATGAAACACTTGCCGCGTATTTAATAAGCATGTATAAAAACATACTTTCGTTGCGCGATTTAAACTTTGCTCGCCGCGTGACATTTGTTTAAAAGTCTACTTAATATAGACACAAGAGTTTTAAATTATAGTAGAATGCTGGATACACGATTGGATAGAGGAACTCTTTAGGCGTTTAGAAAGGTTTAAATTAGAGCAGTACTGGGTACATGAGTAAAACCACGAATATACATACCAGGCGCCACTCTTGTAACATGCAAAATACTTGCAGAATCACCTATTTTTTGAGCTTCAAAGGGATATTTAGGCAATTTCCTCTATCAAATAATGGTTTTATTTGATATGCCTCAATGGACCGTTAGTTAGTGCTATTTAGTACTGTGTGATGTAAGCTTTAGTAGATATTAGGGTGTAATTCTTATAATCGACTACTCAAAAAATCAACAACTAAAAAACAAAAAAAAATTACACCTAGTTAATCAAGAAAAAAAATAGTTTTCATATTTCTGTCACGCTGATATTGAAGGCGAGTTTGTATTTTTTTATATAGTTTCAATATAGTGAGAGTGTCTCACTATTTAGTTTCAATATAGTGGGAGTGTCCGAAATGTCGCATCAAAAATATTAAAATTATAAAGTGTCATTTCGGACAAAGTGTCCAAAAATATTTTGTCCGAGATGTCGCAAACTCTTGAAAGCTATAACAAAACTAACAAAAGAAGAGCCTTCTTTAGATGAACTCGAAATCAGTAAAATAAATTCTGCCTCTCCCAGATAACTGAGTCCATTATTCGAGCGAGCTTAAAAAGTCCGCGATATAATCAAAACATAAAACACGAGGCTATTTATTACTTAATATTTCGTGAACCCAACCACCCTTGCAATAAAAGGGCCATTTCTCTCCGAGGTGCTTTATTTCATTACATAGACCGCGGACCAAACAGAATATTTCGTAATGCTCCCATAATGTATTCCATATTTTCGCAATCGCATATGCGGTATGTTCGGGGAATGTGTACGAAGTACTGGCAATCTTCGTACACATTCTCCGAATACGATGGATCCCGATCCGTTCGACGCATGTAATCTTGTGCTTTTACTTTGGTCAGTATTTTCATATAACCGCGGTACTGCGAATTTTTATCAGGATCATGTCTTTCTTATTTTGTTGATCCCATTTTCAACGCTGCACGTCTTCGATTTACACTATCATCTTGGGTATCCATTTAATCAGCTCTAGCGGGGATGGCAAGAAACTATCAAGATGGACATCGACTGTTGGAAACTTTGTATCTCTAGGGCTTTGTTGCCATTTTCTTCAGTTCTCACTCCTTCGGAAAACTTCCGAGACTCCATCGGAATGTGAAAAAACCCGAATACAAATGACAGTCGAGACAACTCGATCCCGTTCATCCTGTTATCCATTCCGATCAAAGGCAATTTTCTCAAGCGGGGATTTTCTCTTGAGCAAATATGCACTCCAAGTGAGCGGGCCATGTCTTTCAGCAACATTCTATTAAGTACTGAATTGATATAGTGGAGATAATTATTTTCCTATTATAGCAAAGATTTAATACACATGTATTTAACGGAAAAATGTGTAGTGCTCACGAAAGTTTGACTTGCCTTTTTATGTTGTGAGGTGCAAAGCGAGATGGGTTCATACTGTATATAAGAAGAAATCCATCCTGAAAATATTGACTTCATACCAAGCATTTTATACTTGCAGTGGTGAAGTTTTAAATGAACATCGAAAATCTCGCTGCCGTATTTTTAGATGCAGTGTTTTGTAGTTTATTTTGTAAGAAAGGGAAATCGATTTGGGGCACATATGGCGGGCGCAGTATCGGCAGACTTTATTTTTTCCCATAGGCACTAACCCGCTAACGATAGATGAAAAAGTTTTGATGGATTTTCCATTGCCTTGGTAAAAACTACACCGTGTGGTCGTCCAATATCGAAACTTTGGACTATCATCTCCACGTTAGGCCCTTGTTACACTTAAGTATTACTAACTTTATTTAAGCCTCATTCTAAGGCCTGTGCATCTAAGTAATGAGATAATTTATACAGCGTCCAGTGGCACCTTCACTCACACTAGATGGGTGAAGAGACCACTCGTCGCTGCAGTGCCTGGGACATTGTTTTAGATGGAGTAGGCTTGCCCCGCACCTATACCATCCTGACAGCTTAGTCGGCCTAGCCCACAGGAAAGACAAGTCAATACGTGTGGAGCCAACTAAGCCGCGGGTTTCCTCACGATGTTTTCCTTCACAGTTAGCGTAAGCCTCGTATGGGATAACTAACGCGGCATATATTCAAACGTTCCCCTGAACATTTTAGTTCCGAAACTTTTGTACCTCCAAAACGCACTTTTAGAACAGTTTGTTGATTTTATTTTTCAGCACAGTGTTTTGTTAATTTAATTGTAGAGTCATTTGAATAAAAACTCCAACCCTTTGACAGCCGGGCACCTGCCGGCGATCGCAAGTGGTCCCAGGATATTTGGACCGCCCGTTTCCCCGACATAACTACAATCGAGTATAGATTAATGCTTTCATTACGGTCTACTATTGCGGACGTGTCCGGGAAACAAAACGAAATAAAAAAAATATCAATTTATTTCCCTTGCGAGTGAACATGTCCCGAGCTAATCCAGTTTGTTGGACCGCGCAAGGGTTGAATCATCAATGAGGAAATGCTTCCCAAGTATAAAAGTGTGCCATGCAGGCAAAACGACATTCGATGTTCACTTCGCGGCACCAATAACAGCGAATGAGATAAGCCGCAGGCCAACGCGGTACCTGAATTAAAACGGCTCCCAAACAATAATGCGCCTTCCAAAAGTCAAAAGGTAACCCTTTGAGTGGCCCTTTGTTACTTAACACAGATTTTATTTATAACGTCACTGGGCGTAACTTTCTTAGCTTTGTTTGACCTTTTCTTTTTTGTTAAAATTAAAGTAATATTTATGCTCTTTCTCCTTATCATTCAGAGGTTGAAGACCTTAGGGACATTAAAAAATATAATATAATAAAACTGTAAGCATGTGGGATCGAAGCATGTGCATGAAGGCTTCGAAATAATCACAGAGAAAAATCGATGGGATTTAATTTTTCACCCATACATCTTCCTGATCTTCAATAATTATCGTCTATTTGAAACGTTGCGTTGCCAAATCGTTAAGCTGCTCGCTTAAATAAATAAAATATCCACAAATACTCGGAAAAAAAAACAAAATCTTGACGTCATCATGACGAGGTGGATGCTCCGGCGGCAGGCTTCGGAGCAGAAAAACTTATGAATAAAAAATGAATTCCTTGGTTTTAAAATTAGCATTACAAAGAGAGGGTAATTCTACCTTAGCGCTGGAAAAAGAAACGTATAAATGCGTCCCTCTCGTTTATGGTAAGTAGAAAATCTACGCTTTACCTGAATTCTTCATGAATTTTTTCTTGGTATTTTTTTGTTCGGATTCCCTAATTGCTAATTATTTCATTGGAATGGAAGTATACATTAAACTTTTTGCTTCAGTTGATTATTCATTGAATCAAGAGTCGGATTCAAACCTCATAATATTTTGGCTTTTCAGATGCACAAAAAAACATTGCTTTTAATTTTATTCACAAAACATTGCCTTTTATTTATTTGCGTTCTTACTTTAAATTGTTTCCAAAAAAGAAAATTCACTTACACATGTCACCCCTCCCGCACCGCTCACTACCGCAGGAACCTCCTGAGTTAAGCGATATGCCTGTACCTCAACATTTTCCTGATTTTCCAATGTAAAGGGTGCTAATACTTACTACCTATACATATACTTCATGTACCCGAACATCATTCGTCTTTTCCACACAAACTCGCTACATTTCACCAACGAGTTGCGTGCGTGCGAACCTTCATGATTGTGATCCGACTAGGTAAATGGCCCGTGCCATTCGTGAAATATTGAAAGTGCACTCATTTTTTTGTGAACCATCTCCTCACACGGTAAATAGCAATTTGTCATTTTGAATTGCCAAAATCCCATTTAATCTAGGAACTTAAAATTATTGTCAGGGATGTAGTTTTTTTAATTCAGTACTTTACTTAAAAGTGTTGAAATTTCACGGTAAAATACTAGGCTTCTTCCTATAGTGCCGTCTGCTATCGGAGGTAGGCTATCAGATTCAGTTTGGTGAATACCTAAGCAATCGTTATAAAAAAATATTAGTTTATTACTACCGCGGTCTGTAATGGGTGCGTTGCTGGCGCGCTTTTGATGACCGACAGAGCGTAGCATAGCGCGGCTCCAGGCCAACATAGCGAAGGCAGTATTACAGCCCTTGATGGACAAGCTAGAATGATTGCCGCCTTTTTATTGCTTAATTGCGGACCAAGGCTTGTACTTAGTGCTTTACTAAAACAATGCGAGTAATTTAAATAAAACCTGCTTAGTATACCTCATTAGAATTTGTTGAAAGTAAAGGGTGTAAAAAAAAGTTTTGTTTTAGTTTGAAAAAAAAAACATTAAAATTGTTAAAAATACAGTTAATACAATATCTCAGGACCGCCTTTCCAGGGTTTACATGGCAATGCACTGGACTGTGCTAGTAGGGTTTACTTTAATAGTTTGTAATGATTTTAGTGCAGTATTTGATTGTCGAATCTTTTCTTTATCACAGATTGCCATAGCAACGACGGGCAAAAACAATGTGGCCGCGCTTTTTTTACTAGACTGCCAATACTTACACAGCCAAGTCCTAAATAGAATATTTAATTTTTTGCACCTGATTTTTTTTTAAACAATACTCAACAATAATGGATTTTCAAAGGAAATAGCTGTCCGCTAAAACACGACCGTAATGAAATATTCCACACGACCTTGCTAGCGCCTAATCAAGTTGCTGGCAAGACCAACTTCTGTCAAAGAAGGTTGTAAACGGATGTTTACTCAAATCCGCACATTATGAGCGGATTTGAGTAAACATTATAACTATTCTCTCATTAACATCTTTCAAGACAATTAGAGTAGCCATGGAAAGAAGGAAAGATATTGTGTTCAGGTTTATCTTTGTATTCTTGTTGTTGAAGCTTCATTGTTCTCGAAAATCAAGCTGGCATCCTATTATCCAAGCTCTGGCAATAAAGCATCACTTTCAACTAGACAGACAGAGACCCAACTGCCCAGTCTGCAAAATACACAATCTCGGCTTCATACCTTCAAAGCGCGTAAAAGACATTGAAAATTATTGTGAACGCCCCAAGGTAAGGTTTTTTCTACAGGGTAAGGTTGGTCCTCTGCCCACCTTTGTACTTTTGCAGACGGGTGAAATGACTGACTTTCCTTTTAAAACGCCCACCCTGAAAACCAATATAGCTCGTTCCGAAACAAGCACACAGTAATAAATAAAATCAATGTAAGTATACTATTTGCACAAAAAAAGTGCGCCATGTTAATAGAGTAAAATAATTAAGGTAAATATTAAGAGTTCTTTGCCATTACGCGACTAACCATTAATTTCTTTACACACGCCGCGCCGCGCGTGCTTGCAATATCGTTGTTTGTTATTTTTTTGCGTAATCAGCTGACTCATTACGTAGGTACTTATATAGCTAAGTATATATATTTTTTTGTCACACATCAATGGAAACAACAGCGTAAATAAACGTGTCTAATATACAGGGTGTTAAAAGACCGCCAACAGACCCGAAAGCTACGCATACTAGACACCAAAATAAAGTACTTTTTCGATAAATTATTGCTGGGGAATGATATTGGTTTATTAGGTTATCATTTTGAAAAATATTTTATCACGCAATGGACGTTACGCACATATGTCATATTGCGCAAGCGTAGGTATAAGTTTAAGTTACTTAAGCTTGAAGAGCCGATGTTTAGAATACATTGCGGGTTGCAATTTTAAAGTCGTTTTTAGTAAGAAATATTCATAATTTTGATATAGCTTCTTGGGAAGGTATGATAAGAACTAGATAATGAATACATTTCAGCAAAAAAAAAAGTTCTGTAAAGTCCGACTTTGAACCTCATTATCTCGGAAACCGTTGATTTCCCAGGCATAGTTCCTTGGGAAAAAATGTTCATTATGATGAGGACAATACGTGGTTTCCCGCTTTGTTGGCGGTCCTTTAACACCCTGTATTGTGTGCTTTTAGATATGTCTTCTAACGCCGACCGATCTAAAGCTTAATATTGGCCAATATACCGCGATTGAGTCGTAAATTCAGCCAATAGGAAACCATTTGCAGAAGGTCCAATATTTCGGTTGTAGCAAACACGTAAAAGTGGATCAAAAAGTTACATATAAAAGAAGGGCATCCTCTTCGCATAATCATGAAAATGTTATCGCTTCACACAAAATTGAGCCGTTTCGAGGGGAATAGCTTTGGCACTACAACGGGGCCGTGACGTGGAGCGTTTTCTCTTTTCCCCGAGGAAATAAAAGTGACACCTCTAAAGAAAGAAATCACACGAGACTTTTTTTACGTTATCATTAGAGCGCTGCGCCTTATTGCTTTGTTGCTTACACTTGACTGGAAGGAGCTCGGACTCTCAAACATGAAGTCCGGATTCGACCCTCGGCGTGCCAATGACAAATTGTAACATTTAACCATTTAACTTTTTAAATTGTTATATATACCATTCCCAAAACAGGAATGGAAACATTGCAAGAAAACCGGCAAATATGATTTTTATTTTCAGGTATGAATATGTTCCTAAGGTTTGTACCTCAATGGTGTCTCTTATTTACCCTTTAAAGATATGGGCATGAAGCTTTGTTAGATCTCAAATATATTTAGTTGGAAAGCAATTGAAAAGTGCCGTCCTCACTCCGCGTGACATATCGACATTCGAGCGCCACGCATCAGGCGAGTGACATGTTCACAAATTGTATCAAAGGGCGTAGGGAACAGCCCCAGGGCCCATCATACAAAAGCCGTGACAGCGGAATTTCTCATTACGCTTCAGGCAAGATGCCCATACATCACGATGGAAAAATATCGCTTTAGCATCCCTCTCCGACGCTAATAGCGCATGTGTGTTACGAGCAAAGTGTGGTACTTACTGCGAAGTATGTAAAACCTGTTTGCCGTAAACGTGGGAAAACAAACATTGTTCCGTTATGTCTTGGACATTCTGACAAGATTAGTTAGTCCAAAAATAACTGACTAAATGACGATTTATGCAAACAGCAAGAAAAACGACGAAGTATCATAATCATACCAACAGGCATAGATTAAAGGTCACTAAGCTTATTAATGTCGAGCAAACTTTAAATGATAACCAACGTTTTAATATTCTCAAGACTCAAGGTTGGTCCTCACCGTAAAGTACACAAAAAAAACCACCACCGTAAACCAAACTACGTAATATAAATTGTAACATGGGACACAACTAAGATGAAACAAAGAGCATCAGTCTGCTTTACTTAGAGTCTCTGAGTTAGAATAACTATCCTTAATTACTCGGCTCCAATCGACATAAGTATCTAAATTCCACCAGACGACTTATCCAGCGTAGCTAAACCTTTCCTTTAATTAAGACAAGAAAACACAGGGATCCCTTGCTGTGTCTGCAATGATATTGGATAGAGACACTGGCCAGCCGAAACCACTACTTACTAATTAATCTCATCATTCACTTACAAATTGGTTTCTCGGCGAACTGATTTTAACTTGCAAATTCGAAATTGAATAATAACGGCATAAAAGGTGGCGGCGAGAATTAAGTAAAAATTAACGAAGGATCCAATACATCAGACTGGAATAATTCGATGGCATAATTGCAAACTTTGTAGCAAGATTAGTTAGAGTAAGTTTATGCGCTGCCATTTAGCAGCTCTGTTTTAATTACCAGCTATCAAGGACATCTTCTGGAGCCAAATCGTGGGGATCTAATCCCGTATTTGGGATTCCGATCACGTGCACAACTTTCCACGGGCTTGCCAAATGTCAATAGTCCGCCACTGTCATCGGATTGCTCGAGGGGCCACAAAATACAGCTCTTTATCAGCGTCCGTCATATTTCGCAAGCTTGTATTTTTTTTTGTTTCAGCATTTTGATGATTGTTACATTTTGTCTCTTTGCAAGTTAGGTAATCAACAACGGGTTATTAATCCCTTATAAGTGTTTTAAATAAGTTACCTACTCATACACTGGCGCTTACCTATACATTAACGTTAGACGCTCTCCTCTACAATTCGATAAGTTTCAGCTTTTTCGTCTAAATTTTACCCTCTTAACCTCTGCAACCTTTTTAGGTTCGTACTTAAGTAAATCCCAATATGAAGTTGGTTCGCTAACAAAGTTAATAGCGATAGTTATTGTACACCTATTCATTGCTGCCAATTAGGGAGGGGGGCGCGTGACGGCCCTTCAAATGGTAAAGTTTCTGTAGGAATTAGGTGAGGGTATCTGGACGATCGGGCTTCAAGTCACGCCCCGGCCGAATTTAGATGAGTGTATCAATGAGTACGGGTAGGTGAGCTCGCTATACGTTCCTTCCGACTCGGGAACGCTACGCACTCAAACTTTTTCGGGCTAATGAAACAGCACTCTTCGCAGATAAATTATTTGTTGATTTGGTTTTGGCGAAAGAATATATATTTTCCTTCGCCAAACTAGCGGTATACATAATAAGAAAATGAGGCTCGTTTTTAATCCAATAGAATTACATTTCTGCTCTCATCGAATTACTTTCGTTCTGAAACTATAAAGCCCTTTGTGCGCCGAACTAAAACCATTTTAGGTACATATTTTAATGAATAATTTTAAGTTAAATGTAACTGAAAGTAATAAGAAATCTAGGAGTCGTTAAAATTCCATGGCGTCTAAATAATTCGTCACTGAGTTTTCGCCGTGCGCTGTTCGGCAATCAGAACGGGAGGCTGTGGGCGGACCCACTGATGGGGCATACAAACTGTACCCGGCTTAATGTTCCCTGCAGTCTAAGCACGATCACTGTTTAACTATTACGAGCCCAGATGGCTGTAAACGTACACAAAATGGACCAAAATTAATTAGGAAAATGAATGGAAGAAACTAGTTTTTCCTTTAAGTGTTTCGTATAATAATATGCATAAGAAAAGATGGAGGTAGGTATAGCACCATATATGCAATTATACTGTATGAATTTTAAGTCGCTGCAAAGTAAAAAATGGTAGACTCTGCTAGAGATCTACATATTATTCTGCTACTTGCGAAAAAAAAATATATCTGTACTTCTACGAAAAAAAAAAGATACTCAACCCCAGCGAACTCTCAACCCAAACATTTAAACATTCAAACTCAAAAAAATCTAAATTAAAACCGCGACCGACCAAAAAAATATATTTCCGGGACACAGCGAAGTCTATCAGCCTACCAACCTCCAGCCTTGTACGATAAAATAAGTCAAATGATCACCAGCTCTCCAGCTATATTGTCACTCGTTATGCCTGCTAACTAAAGTTTTTCGTGTATTTTCGAAAAATTCAAATTAAAAGTTGTTCATAATCTCTAAGGGTGGTATTCATGAACGATACTTAAACTAAGTTTAAACAGAGTTCAGACTGTCGATAAAACAGTGCATGTATTGATATGAAGGGAGGGATATTCAAATCAAAACATGCACTGTTTTATCGACAGTTGACACTTCTAAACTCAAGGAGCTTTCTAGTTTGAACTGAGTTTAAACAGAGTTTAAGTAGCGTTCTAGTTTGAACTGAGTTTAAGTAGCGTTCTAGAATACCACCCTAAAATATTTTACCATTTACCGTTTTGTTTCTTAGGCCGACTTGCACCACTTTCTTATACAGGGTGGCCCAAACATAGACGTCAAGCGAGAAAATCTAGATAGCTGACACCGAGGGCTACCCGAATCACCCCCATGTATGTTCAGCCATTTTTTGTCTTTTAGAAGTTATGAGGCTTTTAAGGTTTTTTTGAAAAAAATTACCTGGCATTCGATTTTATTTTGTAACTTTTTTGTCTTTCGTCTTTTCAGCAAAATTTTTTATTCTTTAGAGTTTCAGATAAATTATCTATCACCAAAAAAATAATGATCAGCTATGGACTTTTGGAAGATACCGCAATTTTGATCCAAAGTCCAAAAATTTTGTTTTCGTGAAAACATCACTGAAATAGTTAGTATGGGGAAAAAAATAAGTAGAAGTCTGAAGGACTTTTTATTGATTTCAAAAACTTTCCCAAAGCCTCATTCTTCAGAATACTACAAAAAACCGGTCACTTTATGGGACTTTTATTCAAGTAATTTGCGATCAAAGTCGAAAAACTGGAGTTTGAAGAAATTTTATTTTAATCGATTTTCATTTATTTTGGTCGATTCGGACAAAAAACATTGCGGATCGGCTTAAAATCATCTGTCAGTAGGATCTGCATTAGAAATTCACGAAAAAAATTAAAAATAAAGTCATTTAATTTTCAGACTTCTTTTATTTTTTTTCTTTAAATTAATTTTTTTCTTCATGTTTTTTAAGTAAATTCGATAATGAAATAATTTAAAATTTAAATAATGAAAAAAAAGAACAAAAAAAAAACAAAATATTTTATGGTATTTTTTTTTTTTTTTCGTGAATTTCCTATGCAGACCGTGCTGACAGGCAATATTAAGCCTACCTGCAAGTTTTTTGTCCGAATCAACCAAAATAAATGAAAATCGATTGAAATAAAATTTCTTCCAACTCCAGTTTTTCGACTTTGATCGCAAATTACTTGAATAAAAGTCCTATAAAGTGAAAGGTTTTTTGTATTATTCTGAAGAATGAGGCTTTGGAAAAGTTTTTGAATTCAATAAAAAGTCCTTCAGACCTCTACTTATTTTTTTCCCCATATTAACTATTTCAGTGATGTTTTCACGAAAACAACATTTTTGACTTTGGATCAAAATTGCGGTATCTTCTAAAAGTCCATAGCTGATCATTATTTTTTTGGTGATAGATAATTTATCTGAAACTCTAAAGAAAAAAAATTTTGCTGAAAAGACGAAAGAAAAAAAAGTTACAAAATAAAATCGAATGCTAGGTATTTTTTTTCAAAAAAACCTTAAAAGCCTCATAACTTCTAAACGACAAAAAATGGCTGAACATACATGGGGGTGATTCGGGTAGCCCTCGGTGTCAGCTATCTAGATTTTCTCGCTTGACGTCTATGTTTGGGCCACCCTGTATATGGTTTAAACAGCATTTAACTAAAATCTTCATACAAAAGTCGATTTAAATGGCGACTTAAGTAGCATTTAATAAGTGCATATTAAAAAGAAACAAAGTACCTACTACCTATCTAAAATAAAGTGAACAAAAGGAGTGGATTTCACCAGTTTTGGCTTATAAATGCCATCAAATACACCTGAGACTTATTTTACGTCCCACGTGCCGATATTCGTGCCCGGACACCTCTACAAAAGGTTGCAAAACCTCCGGATAACTCATACAATAAGGTCGATGTCTCGACAGGGGTCTCCGGATATAGGCCAATTTGATAATACACGGTCAGTGTGCCAATCTTAAATAACCCTTATTGAGTCGCATCTGGTCAGCTATAAAATATTATGCAATACAATGTTTTCCTCAAAATTGGCTATGACCACAGAATTGTGCGTGACTATGATAGGAATAGCTAAATATGGCATTCTTACGAACACAGTGGAGTTTTTGCAACTTTAGTAACCTCATAGAGTTAATTTTACCTAATCCATGAAGATGATTTATAAAGAAAGATACCGATGAATATAAATGGAAGTGAATTAACAGATATGTGTAATAATTCTGTAAAAAAAACGCACAGTTGCTAGCCTTTAAAACTGGTTTATTTGCAGGACAATATAAATAACAATATTTTTTTCGACAAATTATACGTATTATTTGTTGAAAAAAAAACTGTTTATTTCGATAAGAGCAATTTTCCCGCAAATAGACCAGCCCCTGTATTATCTAAAATATCCACCGTAAAAATAACGGTTTTTAAATGTCAAAAAAGAGATTGTTCATTTCAATAAGGGCTATTTTCGAGTGTTTTGACGCTCAAAGGTTGAGTGGTTTTTTTACATAATAGACCCGCAGTTTTGACGACAGAGCAACTGTGCGGATTTTTTACAGAACAAGCACACTTTTCCAGGCAAGGGGGTCCTAAGGAGGTTTGCGTTCGATACATTTGCACACATCATGTATGCACCGGGGCCAGCGATCGTTTACGCTGGATGTGCCCGGCATAACTCATCGGTGTTGCCGACTGTGAGCACGGACGGTAACCGGAGCCCTGCCCACCCACTGCATACGGAACTCATCAAAAATGACCACAAATAAAAATGGCATTTCCTCCCATTTCCATTTTGGTGTGCCAGGCACATCAATGACAGGTGAAACTTTAGTGTACGGTTTATTAAAATTTAAAAACTGAAACGGTCACCAACTGTTCCAAAAGCGCATTTGCTTATCTTGCTTCACTTTATTCAAAATTGCCAATAGTGATTGCAAGCACCTGGAATCCGCCATTATTCTTTTAAAATGGCAAACTTTATAGCATCAATATTTCAATGAAATTGCGGAACTGTCCGCGAAAATCATTTATTCCAGGAAATATAGAGTAAGTTTTTGTTAGTAATGCAATGAAACTGTGATTCTAACTTTGGGTTACAATTTTGTTAGTAGCTGCTGCTGGAAATCTCGCCCGTGGCTTTTTGCTAACCGATACTGTTGTGTTTTAAATCAAACGGGAAATATATTGGAGTCAGAGGCATACAATCGTGAAATAAAATGTTACATAAAACAAAAACACAAAAAACTGCACTGGTTAAAAGTTATGTTGCATTATTTTGGATCTAAATTATTCATAAGGTTGATTATTATTAAAATGGTACAGACAGTTAAATAAACCTACAGACAATTGCATAAATAGTAAAAAAATCGTCCCTTTCCCACCAATTGACGGTATACCTATAAAGTATTGTACCGTATTTAACGGAAGCCTTTTACGTTTCGAGGAAAACATTTTCAGCTACAACATTCATCAATCAATACGAATGCACGTTCCCATTAAGCCCGAGTCCACAACTCATTTACACTTTTTCCATTAGGAATTATATTTACTTACCTACTTAAAGGATAGAGTCAGTGGCCAATTAAACAAACTATAATTTGGGGAGTGTAAAATATACCGACTACTCAGGAACTATCACTGAGTACGTTAAAATCGAACGGTGGTACGTGCTCTGTATTTTTTAATTAAACGTATCGAACTAATTCGGCGAGGTGGTATCCACCTTTTTTTTTAGTTAGCCTGGATGTGAGTGTCCCACTGCTGGGCAAAGGCCTCCCCTCTTGTCTTCCACACATCTCTATCATGTATGTATCCACCTTAACGTTGGTTAATGTGAACCTTGTTATAGGGTAGATTTTTGAGACGGGGCAGTAAGGGGAGGTACCTTAACCGTTATAGTTACAGGAAAACGTTCTTAGGAGACCTTCCATAACTTTTTGAGAAATTATGAACTGCATTCACAGATTTTGGAAAATAATGTAGGGTCAGCAAAAAAAATGCTAAAATACCAAAAAAAATTCATGTAGAGATCAAAAGACTCTAAGGAGCCAACTAAGGTTTGAGTACTAGAAATGTCAGAAATTTACAAAAACTTTTCCATACATTTTCAATGGAAAAATTTTTTTTTTTTTATATAGCCATTCGATCCTCTTTCGTGTAGGGATCAAAAGTCTCTAAGGAGCCAATTTATTTTTGAGTACAAGAAATGTTATAAATCGCGAAAAACTTTTCCACGAACATTTTGTACGGGGGAAAGTTTTTGCCGATTTCTGTCATTTCTAGCACTCAAACCTCCTAAAAGGCTCCTTAGAAACTTTTGATCCCTACACGAAAGAGGATCATCTATTGCCTAATCTCAAATGTATCAAATATCCCAAAAAGCCTCATAATGAATTACTGAAATTGCCTGTTTTAGAAAAGCTTAGCTTTCTTTATAAAAAGCTGTGATATACTTTTTAATTTTTTTATGAGATTAAGGTTAATTAATTCAATCTCGTACCTTGTGCATTCTAAGTATTTTTATAAAAGTCAAAAAAGTCACTTACGAAACAAATCTTATAAAATGTAAATCTTGCCAACCAAATTAAACATGAAAGGAGGCTGCAGGGTAAAAATATGTTTTATTTATTTGCCTAGAACAGATTTTGAGAATATTTTTTTCGTACTTACCTAATTTGAGTAAATCATTTTAGTAAAAATTTTCTCTCCGTAGTTTTGCTAAAGTAACTACAGAGAGCTAGTTGAACGATTAATTAACAAGGAGCAGACCCAGGGGGTTGCCATTCGCTGCGAATTATTTACTCTATTTTGCGCCCTCCCTTCTGAGGAATAATTATTAAGAGTAACCCTAATTAAATTTCGCTTGTAAGCCTCCACGTTATCTATGGCTCAGAAGGGATTAGTTTCTATTCGTGTGATTTAAAGTAGGTTCACATTTCACGTGGGTTCTCCTTTCTTCATAAAATTATAACAACGTAGTTATTGTAAATGTTCGAAAGCTTTGCAAAGCTTTAACGGAAACACTCCACTATTAGTCCACAACCTTTACCTTTCAAGCAAGATGATACACGTAAGTTTCTAATAACTTTAAACTACATCACTAAATCTTGTTTATCTCATAGTAGTTAGTAATTTGAGAACAGGAAAATCGCTTACAAAGAGACTGGATGCCGCAAATGCTCCCCTTTGTAACAAAAGATCGCTACAATCTCTTTGTAGTGTGCTCAAGATTGAATTTAGTTAACACTACTTAGATATTATATCTAACTAGTCGGCCCTCTACACGAGGTATTGAGGATACTATTAGGTTATGAGGAAAATCTTTTATAAGCTGCGAAATGTTTTGATGCAAAGTGAAACTTTTTATACGTCAACGAGAATGGTTGACAACACAACCCAAACGGCGTGTAGCCAATAAAATGGTCGCTCATTTTCAGCAGTGGCGGAACGACATCACACACAGAACGTAAGTTTAAAACATCAAATGCTCGCGTCGGGCTCATTGACGCGCCACAACTGCTCTCTCCGCCGCGCATTGTTTGTACGAAACAAACCGAATGTTGGCGCAATCCCTTGATTACGTACTGCAGTAATCATGGAGCTGAATTCGCGTATGAATAATTCTATGGTCAGCGAAACTCTGCTTACTCGCTATATTATGTACACAGCGACCGAAACTTTGCGTCCGAAAAGGTTTGTTTTAATTTCAACTTTCATAGCGTGCATTTTGTCGAAATTTTGCTGGCTAGGTATCGTTTTATGTATTCAATTTTAATGTTCCAATAGAAAACAGAATATGTTTAAGTACTTATATGGTTTTTTTTATTCACTTTTATGTCGTTCTCATATAACAAAACGTCCGATTCAGATGAAGCTAATCTACCAAGATTGTAAATAACCTAAATTTTACTGGTGTCTCAGCCCAATTGTTGTTCAAATAAAGCAATTTCAATTCATATAGAGCTCGCCATTATTGCATGCTCAAGTCTAATATTGCTCTTTATTACACCCGCGCTGTAGGCCCGAATAACTTCACCCGGAATTTATTGTTGGGTTATTTTCGTGAATATCTGACGGACAGGCCTCTCTGTTTCATTGATGTCTCTGTGAGCTCAGTATCTCTCGGGTCACGGCAGGTTTGGTAAGATTGGGTAATCGGAAAATCGGAAACTGCAAGAATCGTGGTTCATCAATTGGCAAATTGATGAACCACGATTCTTGCAGTTTTTGAACGTTAGGACACGACAAAACTATCGAACATAGTGAGTCATTTCAGTAGGTATTTTTTCTTCATGGTTCGTTTTGAAATAATGATGTATCTATGATTTAAAATATTGTGGTTCCTCGCATATTATACCTACATATGACAATGTTACTGGGTTGCTATATTTCAATGTTTAAAATGCGCGCTTAGCACCTACAGGGTGCACTCTAAGTCGATAGCGGAACTTTAAGTAGGCTGTCTACTGATCAATACAAACAACTTGTACTAGGTGGCGACAAAAATGGAGCGAAAAAATTATCAGCTGTTTCATACATTTGGCGCAGTACTGAGTCGACCTTTTGTATGGAACAGCTCATATTTTTTTCGCTCCATTTTTTTCGCCAGCTAGTACAAGATGTTTGTATTGATCATTAGATAGCCTACATACATTTCCGCTATCGACTTAGAGTGCACCCTGTAGTAACTACTTAAGTATAAATAGGACGCTGAAGCTGGCGGACCAAGAACCAATATAATTATACAAAGTCGGAGTAGTTTAACCAATATTCTTGTACACACACACACACACACACACACACACACACACACACACAAGATATTCAAGAGAATAGCCGCGGTGATGGGGACGGTAATTTGCTTTAGCTAATTTACGCTCGCCTGCCGTACCGTTACGGGTAAGCTACAGTTATTTATTAACTGTAACTATACTCCAATCACTGAAAAAATATTGAGGAAATTTTTGAGATTAAAAATCTTTACCGGTTGAAAGGTGAACTTGTTAACCGGTAGGTGACTTAGGTTTAAGTATCGATTCTATTCTAGATAGCCTTTCATCATTAACAAGTGGGGACGTAATTGCAAATACATAAAAATTATGTATAGCGTATAGCCAGCTCTCTTACGCTTAAAGTTATGATGATTTATGTTAGCAAGCATTAAAACTAACCTTGTTTAGATTAATAAAGTAAACGCTCTCAAGTCTTAGTGGCATCTTATTTCAAACTGTTGCCATAATATTGAAGGGGAAACTCTAAAAGCTTGCCGCTGTTGTGAAAATCGCCTCCGGACCGCGACACTTTTTTCTCTCCCCGCACAAATCAGAAGTTCTTGGCCTGGAATAAAGACGCAGCAATTTTCCTTTCTCGACAGTTTTTGAACTGCATTATGGCGTTAGTGAATAAGAAGAGAAATTGTTGCCTTCGCTCTTGAAAAGGAAATGGGGCGGGATGTCGTTGGATCTACGACTGAACCGAACCTACTATTACAATAATTTATGACACCCCAATAATTTACAGCTGAGCTAGGTAAGATCCGAGCATAACTCTCTCCGTACTTCATCTGTAAGTACGCAGTATAGTTTTCTTTTATATTCAAACCTGAAACGTAGAGATGAGATTACATTTTATTTTCCTGCAGCCAGTGAATAGGGCATATAATGGTAGGTAACTGGCATAATGGGTGGGTCCGCTCCGTATCAGCGAATTATCCGGTATCGAGGGAACCACTTCTTTGCCGCCGCCGCCGCCGCCGCCGCCCGCCGCGCCGTCGTCTAAATTAAAAGCTATTTATTTTGCCGCCACTTCCTTAGAACGACACGGGCAAAGCGTTCGTTCGATAAAGTGTTCATTATCACAACATCTGTTTCGTCTATTACTTCCATCATCAGGAGAATTTAATCAAGCGGAGTGTCGTGGATATACTACACCTCACTTGTTCTCTGTTTGCTGAACTTTAACTCTTTCGCTATAAGGTTTACGGTTTCATTTTTAAATCGGCACTCCATAATCTGGGTCAAGTCTCTGCGACACGCTTTAACGATAACTTATGCCGCCGTTTGTTTAACTCGGGGGCGCTTGAATTTCTTGGAAGCGATGCGCTGAAGATATCCTTCCCTTGTTGGCGGCAGGCTTAGCTGCAGCTGTGTTTATGCTGAGCAGGGAGGCAGCATCGCGTCGGCGGAGGCAGCACGGCTCGCCGCGTGTCTCGACGACAGAAAGCACTCACGTCGCCGCGGCCGCGCCCGCGTCCTGCCTCCCGTACCGATGCACTAACGTTATTGATCATTGCGTCGTGATAAGCTAAATGTTGCTGTCGTGTATTGCTCGACGGTGCGCTGCTCCACTTTGCTTTAAGACTTGTCGGGCGGAAAATAAAATAGAGGCGGAATGGTAATTAAAACCCGGAGCAACTTCTCCTAGATTAAGTATGACTTTAAAGGCGCCTAGTAATTAGAAACTGCAAGCTCGGAACAATGATCTATTCCAGTTTATTTTATGGCACAAACTTCAGAGTTAAACCACTTACTCTCGGTAATTAAATCTTACCGACAAAAGAGGCCTGTTCCGTTTTCCGCTCTTTATATGTCACGAGGCATGTCAAAGCGCGTGAAGTTCAAAGGCTCGGCTATTTTCCGGGAGGTAGCGGTGGTTTTCCCCAGTACCACTACGTGGGTACCCAAAATTAGTTAGGGGTGTGCGATGGTGGATGCGCGGCTCACGCGATAGTCCGTGTGATCCGCTCGCGCCGAGTTAAACCGATCCTCGACGAGCGAGCACGCCAGAGTGGCACTCGAAAGGAATGAATTAAGCGGTGGGTAGACCCCTCTTTACTAATACAACCTTTACGTGACTACAATATTCGCAATTAACTCGGCATTGATACCAACCGGTAGACCCGTGTTTGTTCCTGAGATCGTGCATGTGGAAAAAGGCGTTAAAATAACAGCAACACATCCTTTTGTAAAGGAAATGAACGTGTCGAGAATAGCGAATTGAATTGTACCGGGAAAGATTTGCAAATATTTATTATCATCCCCAGCCTTTCCGAAGACCGAAAGGGTTGCAATATTTTTGTTATTAGTTTATGTCAAAATCTTGTGAAATATGTTCAAAAGAACCATTACCTATTGTGTAAAAGAGACAAGTTTGTGAAATAATGTTTTCTTTTTTAGGTTTGCACTAGCACTATCTATACTATCTATTAGCACTATCTAAACTATAATTAAACTACACTTTTGTCGGATTTAACATTCGGTTTATTTGTTTTTTACCTCAAGAGGAAAACCGGAATACTTTGTTGTCCGTCTGTATTTATATCTATCAAAATACTCAGGAGTACAAACAGTCCCTTGAAGCCTAAAAAAAAAAGCTTTTAAGGAATCAAAAGATATGGGGTCCCTATACAAGAAATGGGGGGTCCAAATTTTAAAGTGGGATGACGATAGGGTTTTTTTTAAATTGTATCATGGTTAGTTTTCGATTTATGATGAAAAATTTAAAAGTATATACCATTTCCCCCTTACAAGTGCTTGAGTACGTCTCGTACTTGTCCGTTTTTTTATTGTTCTTCTAAGTAAATGCATAGAATGGTGGTACGGAACCCTCGGTGCGCGAGTCCCACTCGCACTTTGCCAGTTTTTTTATATGTTTACCTACATAGTGTAGTTCAATTAAGAGCCCCAGTACTAGCGAATTGCGGGCGAACTAAAAGCCAAGTGAATGCGCGGCGAGTACGCCGCGTATTCACGATCCGCCTTATGGACACTCCGTAACAAAATTGATTCTGACGAGGAAGCACTTCTGGCTTTGTTTATTCAAAAACACAGCAAGCGAGAATTTTTGGAAAGATCACTTATCAACCACTTTTTGTATTTTCTAAAGCACTAACCCGTGCTAGGGAACTTTATAAAGATTTTATAAGGTTAGCAAATTCACTCGGGACAGGATTTGAACCCGCAACCTTCTTGCATTCCGTGCAGGCGCTCTACCAATTGAGCTACCGAGTCAAGTACTGTCTTTGCGAACTTTCTAACCTTATTGAAACTCGTCTTACGGACGATGGGCGGGGGTTCAAATCCTGTCCCGAGCAAATTTTTTAACCTTATAAAAATCTTTATATCACTTATCAAGTTAGATATAAATGGGAGAGAGCGATTACTATGTGCTGTTTTGCAAATGAGTTAAAGTAATCCTTAAAAATCGGTCCTACCTGGTAAAGACAAGCTCTACATTGTTGGATCTAGTACAAAATGACTAAGAATAAGGGCACACACGGCACAAACCTAAGATTATAGTGTCTCTTGACGAAAGACGATAGAATGCGAGTCAAAATGACGTCGACACTTTCAACTCGCTAGTGTGATAAGCACCGAACTAAATCCCATAGAATCCGCATTACGTATAAAATCACAATAAATACTTGTCCCCACAGAAACAAATGGTAGCAGCAATAGAAAAATGCGAAACATCATTTCGACCATACGCCTAATATTCGAATGTCAACCTTATTGCATTAGTGCACAGTTTTACCTTAATTGCACTACGAGCAAATAAGACCCATATACAATTTGGGTACCTAATTGTCCAGACATATTTCAGAGTTATATGTAGTTGTAGGTACTATCTAGTTTTATCCTTGATCGAAGGTGATAAGGCTCTAAGACACAACTAGTTTCACAAAGCTGAAACTTACGTGAACAAACACAAAGACATGGAAACTATTTACTTATTTAGCAAGAATCGAAAGGTCTGTTCCACCAATGAGTCGTTTAATTGTTTTGTCGAACAAAAGTGCTCACCGTTACGAGCTCTAAAGCCCGTCTATTGTGAGAGCTATCCGTCGGACTCCTTTAAAATAAAACAGGATTCTAAAGACAACGCTGTATAATAGCTCAGTCTACCCCCCTAATACTGCAATTAGAAGGAGAAACAGCACTGAAAGGATTTGCTTCACTTAATTACTTACAAATAGCTGTTTGTTTTTCTTCTCTTTCCGTCCGTACCGAGTAATTGAAATTTAGTGTCGCGAAGCCCGTTGCTTGCATTTTAAAAAGTTTTTGAACTTTATTGGAAGAAGTATTTTTATCGAGCCAACAGCATCTACGATTATTTTAATCCTCACAATATGGTCGCGCAACGCGTCGTCGTTCATATGTTAAAAACAAATAACGAACGCATTAGTTTTTAGCTTCGGAATCTAATTCAATAACACAAATAGCATCGAAGAGCTGCAAAAAATAACTAGTTTACCAACTTTTTTTTTATAAAAGGGCAAGAAAAAGCGACCACTAGGATGATTAATTAACAGAGCGCTGGTCTGCGCTGCTTCCACGGAGGAAAACTTAATTACTTTTCTCAGCAGAATCATAAAGCTGAATAATTCATACGCGGGATGCAGGGACAGCCTTAAATGTGTGATGCCGGAGTGCGCTACACGACTACTCATCTCAAATTGAATTGCCTGTAACATAAACGTGGCGAGTCTAAGTTTTGAACATTATACTAGCATTTTGTTCCTTAAGACTGCTTTGAGGAAAAACTCGTTTCAGTTTCAAAGTATCCTTACGGGCGTACAGTCAACAACAAAAGTGGTTTAGCGATAGCTTTAACCTATTTAATTAATTAAAAACTTAAATTACGTGCTAAAGTTTCGAAATAATTTAGTGAGGCAATGTTACAGATAACAGACCTCGGATCGCTGCAGTTGGGGCGTTCAAAAAGATATGAAGTTATGGTGATTGCATCGTAAAATCCGATGAGATTGGCCTTTGTATTTTCCTTCAGAACAATATGAATACTGTTTGCATAGATATCGGTTACATTGAATACATTATCATATGAATTGGAGCAATACTTTCAGATATTACACTAAAGTCAACACTTAATCTCCAAGACTTTCAGACGTAAATAAACATGCGTAGATTTTCAATTAAATCTGAACAAACAAAAAACGCATCTATCATTTTTTTTTTTAATTATAAGCTTTGCGGAGTAGTTTTCCTCACAAAACAGTCGTGCTATTGTGCGGGCGAAGGAAGCTATCCGCTGTGGGCTCTGGGGAGTCCGTGGGACATGTCTCGCTTACTCAGCACTATACTAGTAGGACCCTAAGACGACTCTTCTGGCTACTTAGCCGCGAAACTAAATGCATCTAACTGGGGGTCACCAATGTTTGGCTATAGGGACTACTCTTCTCACAATCCCAATGATAATTGCGTTGTGCTTTTGTCGCGAGCTACCGCGGAATCGAGAGCTAAAGGTTCATCTCAGTGGCTTCTAAGTGCCGATTAGTGCTACTGATTTGCAGAATGCGGCATTGTGTGCGAACAAATGCGGACTTTGCTGTGAAGTGATGCTGCGAAAGGGCATGAGTCGCTTTACCTAACGATAGAAACATATTAATTTTCAAATTGTGCTTTGTAAACGGGATAGCTCCCTGTACATTGCCATAGTTGTACATTACGATTCAATAAGTCAGTGAGATGTGGTAAGTAAGTAGCAACAACTGTCATGATACTTCATCAGCATATACCTATAGTGTTGTTTTTTTTTTTAATTTTTTAAATTTATTTATTTATATTTATTTTAGAGTCAGCGCCGAGTGGTCTCTTCACCCATCTAGTGTGAGTGAAGGTGCCACTGGACGCTGTATAAATCATCTCATTACGTAGATGAAAAGGCCTTAGTTTTAATATTTATTTAATACTAGTCTTAGAGGACTGGACTCAAGATCTACAGACGAAATATAGTACCCTAGAGACCCAATTGACCTGCCCATCGATTAACAAAAAGGAGAGCAAGCACAAACTATGCAAAGAAACAATAGAACTTCTAAATGAGAGGAGGAAAATTATGACAAAGCAGTGGGAAAGTAGAAAAATGAAAGAAAAAGAGCTAGCAACAATAAGCAAACAGATTAATAAATCCATAAAACTCGATCGAAAGACACACAGGCTGAAAACTCTCGAAAAGCACATAGTTAAAACAGGAGGCGTGAAGAAAGCATTGAAAGAACTGAGGGAAGTGAGTAAGGAATGGATCCCTAAAATGAAAAAACAAAAGAGAACTTGCACTGAACGCAAAGACATTAAGAAGTGTGCCACTGACTTCTACAGACGTCTCTACCACAGAGAAGGTCCATTGCCTGAAGACCATCAAATGTCCACCGACACACAAGAGCAACCCCCAGAAATACTAACATGCGAAGTAGAGAGAGCTATAAAATCACAAAAACTAGAGAAATCTCCTGGACCAGACAAAATTACAAATGAGACTCTACAAGGTACAATGGAAGAACTGTGCCCTATATTAGCGAGAATATTTACCGAGTGCCTAACCGAGAGACAAATACCGAAACAATGGTCGGAATCGCATATTATACTGATACACAAAAGTGGAGATAAAGATGAGATGGGTAACTATAGACCAATCAGCTTAATGTCGAACATTTATAAAGTATTCGCAAAAATCATTTTACAAAGAATAACTATTGAACTTGATGAAAATCAACCGAAGGAGCAGGCGGGTTTCAGACGTAATTTCTCTACCATCGATCATATACACACGGTTAAACAGATTATCGAAAAGTATACTGAGTACAATAAACCACTCTACTTAGCCTTTATAGATTACAAAAAGGCATTCGACAGCTTGCATCAAGAAAAAATTTGGGAGAGTCTGGAAAAACAAGGAATCAACACGATATATATAAGCATACTAAAGAAAGTATATGAAAACTGCTCAGCGAGAGTCCAACTAGAAACGCTAGGAGAAGAATTCCCCATAAAAAAAGGAGTAAGACAAGGAGATCCTGTATCACCGAAACTTTTTTCCGCCGCTTTGGAAGATATCTTTCGCAATACAAATTGGGACAACCTGGGCCTCAACATAAACGGAAGAAGACTTAACCACTTAAGATTCGCAGACGACATAGTTTTGTTCGAAGAAGACCCGATAAATCTGCAAACTATGGTACAAGAACTTTCCAAAGAAAGCCGAAAAGCTGGTCTAGAGATGAACATGAATAAAACCAAAATAATGTCCAATAGCGAACAAGTACAGATAGATGTCGACGGCGAAGCTCTAGAGTACGTAGATGAATACACTTATCTAGGACAAATAACGTCACCAAAAGACCTGACAACTAAAGAAATAAATAAAAGAATAGCGAACGGGTGGAGAAAATACTGGTCCCTGAAAGAAATAGTCAAGTGCAAACAGTTGGGCATGGCAATAAAACGAAAAGTGTTTGATATGTGTATTCTTCCTTGCCTAACATACGGATGCGAAACATGGGCTCTCACACAGTCTCATAGAAATAAATTAGCAACATGTCAACGAGCTATGGAGAGAAGCATGATCGGAATAAGAAAAAGCGACCGGATCAGAAACGAAGACACTAGAGACAAAACCAAAGTAACGGATATACTTAAGAGAATAGACACACAAAAGTGGAGATGGACAGGACACATGTTTAGAAACAGTCAAGAAAAATGGAGCGAAATAGTCACTAACTGGTATCCACGAGATGGCAAAAGAAGCAGAGGCGGACAATATAGAAGATGGGAAGACGAACTAAAACGCACCGCAGGGCCATACTGGAGGAGAGTGACATTAGATCGTAAACAATGGAAAGGGTTGGAGGAGGCCTTTGTCAACAGACATTCCGAAATTAGGGACATTTTATGAAATATTATTATTATGCATGCAATAAATAGAAAACAAGTAAGATAATTTTAGGTTGAAAAAAAAAAAAAAAAAAAAAAAAAAAAAAAAAAAAAAAGGTGATTCTTAATTAATTAATTGAATGCAATCTATTTTTAATAACAATTTTATTTTAATAACAATACTATTTTCATCCCAATACTGATAAGCTGTAATTTTTAAATCCAAATTATACAGTTTTCACAATTATGTCATTGAATTAGTATTAATTTTATTATTGTCATGTTTTTATAAATTTTTATCAAACTATTTACGGATTTTAATTTTTTTATCAATAATATAATAACTATGTTTGTATTATTAATTACCTAATGTAAACTTAATTTTAGAAATAAAAGGCTATTTTATTTTATTTTATTTAATACTAGTTGTGCCCGCGACTTCGTATGCGTTTTTACACATTTGACAGTTAATTTGAATTGGACTGTGGAGGAAAACTCAAAAGGAAGGTTTTTTTTAACCCCCGACCAAAAAAGAGGGGTGTTATAAGTTTGACAGCTTTGTGAGTGTGTCTGTATAAGTGTTTATGAGGGTGTGTCTGTCTGTGGCACCGTAGTTCTTAAATGGGTGAACGATTTGGAAGCAGGTTTTCTAGCGAATTTTCTTAGTTATGTTTTGTCAAAATTGGTTCAGCTATTTATTAAATATGCTTATTCGAAGCTAAAATGTCGGGGGTATTTTAATAGTTATTATTTCTTAACTTGCGGTAGCAGGGCTCAAAAGAAAGCAATAGAATAAAATAGAATAACAACCCTAATCTAAACAAAACATTTATAAATTTAATATTAAATATGTATTGTTTACATTAAGGTATCGCCCGTGATAAGATACCAGGAAGCTTAGCATAAGAATTGCTTAGGAAGTAAAAGGGTTTATATGTATCTCCCTCGACGTAGAGTGGGATAGATAAAGTTATAAGCCCATAGATAAGGTCTTACTCATTCTCATGCTAAGCCATCAAGCAAAGCAGCTCAACGGTAAACAATAGTTATTTGTTATGCAAGAAAGCAAAATTATTGTTTGCGGCGAGTGCTTGTATTGAATACCGAGCGGTGTTAAAAGACCGCCAACAAAGTGGGAGACCACATACAGGTGTTAAAAGACCGCCAACAAAGCGGGAAACCACGTATTGTCCTCATCATAAGGAACATTTTTGCCCAAGGAACTATGCCTGGGAAATCAACGGTTTCCGAGATAATGAGGTTCAAAGTCGGATTTTAAAAACTTTTTTTTGCAGAAATTTATTCTGTATCTAGTTCTTAAGAATCCCCTGAAGCTCTGCAGCCCTTTCGCTCGCACTTTTCAACATTTTAATTGATTGTAAGAGAATATAATAAAATATAGTTGCAGACATAGATAATAAAGCTATTGACATGTGGACACACTTTTGATTTCATATTCCTACTAATAAAAAAATATCACTGAACTTCGGTTAAAAGTAGTAGTTCAGTAATATTTATTTTTTAAACTATAAATGTGAAATTTAAAGTATGTCTACATGTCGATAGCTTTATTATCTATGTCTGCAACTATATTTTATCGTCCAAAGTTGAATCATTCTCTTACAATAAATTAAAATGTTGAAAAGTGCGAGCGAGAGGGCTGCAGAGCTTCAGGGGATTCTTAACAAACCTTTTCAAGAAGCCATATCAAAATTATGAATATTTCTTACAAAAAACGACGTTAAAGTTGCAACCCGCAATGTATTCTAAACATCGGCACTTCAAGCTTAAGGGTGGACGATAGCAAGGTGGCGGGAAATTCAAAATTTTCACAGATTTTTACATTTTGCAGCTAAACTGAACTATTTTTGTTCAGCGATTTTTCGTTCGCGAGAATAAAACCGTATTCTTTTCATTATTGTAAACAACAGAACAACAATAATTCAGCCGATTATGTGTTCTGGTCTACGAAGCAGTGGTACTGCCCAAAAAACTCGTCGTAGACCAGAACACATAATCGGCTGAATTATTGTTGTTCTGTTGTTTACAATAAGGAAAATAATACTATGTTATTGCCGCGAACGAAAAATCGCTGCACAAAAATAGCTCAGTTTAGCTACAAAATGTATAAAACTGTGAAAATTTTGAATTTCCCGCCACACTACTATCTTCCAGCCTTAAGTAACATAATCTGATACCTACGCTTGCGCAATATGACTTCTGTGGGTTACACGTCCATTGCGTGAAAAAATATTTTTCAAAATTATAACCAAAATCATTTCCCAACAATAATTTATCGAAAAAGTACTTTGTTTTGGTGTCTAGTGGCTTTCGGGTCTGTTGGCGGTCTTTTAACACCCTGTATAGTCCTCATCATAACGATCATTTTTGCCCAAGGAACTATGCCTAGGAAATCAACGGTTTCCGAGATAATGAGGTTCCAAGTCGGATTGGTTTTTCCGGAAATGCAATTTTTTTTTTCGGAAATGTGTTCTGTATCACGTTATTAACATATCTTCTGAAGAAGCTATATCAAAATTATGAATATTTCTTACAAAAATCGAAGTTAAAATTGCAACCCGCAATGTATTCTGAGCATCGGATAGCCTAGATTGTTCCCAGAACCAGGACTTATCACGGTCCTAAATTTGACTGAACAGCGTTCAGCGGTATTCGCGTGATGAGGTAACACACAGACAGATAGACAGACAGACAGACAGACAGACAGACATAGACCGATTTTTTTGCATTTTTGTATTCAGAATAGTTTACTTAGTAACCCCTGATAGTTTTTTTCTAAAAATATTCAATGTACAGAATTGACTTCGCTAGAGTTTTATTATAAGTATAGATTTCTGTAATTTCATTTGTGATAGAGAAGTTATTGTTTATGTTCTGAATGGTATTTAGGCAACGTAAAAAACATTCCACTGAATAACTAAATGCCTTGCATTGTTTGTAAACAAAGTAGTTGTTTTAGAAGCACTTACTTAACTTGGCGCTAACAACACGCTCTGGCTGAAAAAGGCGAAGGACAAACGTTCCCAAGTAGTATATATCATAAAAACTCTTTCGAGATTGCAAAGTTGCAGAGCCTGGCCGGTTCTTACATGGAAAGTGGATTAAGATTTTTCTCTATAATAATTCACATTATGGTTGGTTCGCATGATTTATAGGCTAACTCGAGAAAGTTTCGCATGTCATCCACCGGTTCTTAGATAACTTTACTAAAGGAACTTTAAACTTTTTACATTAGATGGATGATGGTGACTTACGTTCTTTACGATTTAAGTATGAAGCTTTATCTTTTTACTTCTCTTGTAAAATTAATATCTGCTACTACGAAATGAAATAAAATATGCGAACAAATATTTTCGCATAACTTACCAACAAAAAATAACGTTCTCTCTGTAGTCAAAGAAGTTTGTGATAATAAAAAGAGCTAAAATCTAATTGCATAAATTTAAGTCCAGTGCAGACAGGGCAATGTGCATGGCACTGCTATTTATTCCTTTAGCCTGAAGCTACAGAGACAGACGTCTCCGAACATTTCTACTAAGCAAACGCTGAAACTAAAAACTTTTTCATGTGGAGTGGAGAAATTATTCCACTTATGCTGGACCATAACAGGCTGCAGCCAGGGGTAGATAATGTGTATTCTTTGTTCGTATGAAAATAGCTTTGTTATTACTCTTTTTCGGATTTATTAACTACTACGTTTTTCGTACTGCTCGTCGAAACAAGAAGTCATAAAATTTTACGCCTGGTTGAACTACCACGCCTCAAAGCGAACCTCCCAAATAACTCTTTAGTCATCAAGACGCAATAATCCGGCCAGAAACAAACTAACGGCATTCGCCGTGAATGCTTCGAGCACAAAATATACAAGAGCAGAAGATTCATTCAATAACTTATCAGTATGAATATTTTTTCGTACCTGATGAAAATGCTCCTTTGGCAGCTGATATTTTCTCTCGTAAGACTTCGCGCTCCCATAAACGCGCCAACGATAGGATAACGACACGATAGGGTATTTCATTCTATTAGAATGCTGGATATACGATTGGATAGAAGCACTCATTGGGCATTTAGAAAGGTATAAATTAGCATAGTAGTGGGCACATGAGTAAAACCACAAACAAAAACATACCAGGCCCACATGCGTGTGACATGCAAAATACTCGCAAAATCACCCATTTTTTGACCTTCAAAGGGATATTTAGGCAATTTCCTCTATAAATATGCCTCAATGGACCGTTAGTTAAGTAGACGATTAAGTGCTAATTTAGTACTGTGTGATGTATAGTTTAGCAGATACTAGAGTGTGATCAAAAAAATCGACCTCTCAAAGAATTACCCTTATATCCTAACAACTGCATTGTGGAGCATCAGGACAGGTGAGAAGATGCGTCTGTGCGGCTACACATTGACACGGAACATCTGCATCTTCCGACAGCTAATGAGAAAAACATAATTATTTCTCCTATTTTAATATCTGAATTGAAATTGTAACCAACGTATCTACATTTTATATTATTTCGATAGTAGTAGGATCCTCAACCTCGAGAGGGAAGATATCGGTTGGGAGACCACCAGCCAGATGGAGCGATGATCTTAATTTGCCCAAGCCCAAGCAGTGGTTGCGTATGGCATAGAATCGTTAGCGGTGGCGTGAGTATGAAGAGGCCTTTACTCAGCAGCGGGTGTCAACAGGCTGATGATGTGATGATGAGTGGGATACTCTAGAATCTAGAGTCCATACCATACAATTATACAATCAATAAGGTACCTTTTGTTGCCCTATCTTCTCTCTCGTGATGGAGAAAGTAGATGAAAGTTAATGATGCGGTAAACACCAAGTTAACATTCTGTGGACAGTGTTAACTCGCCTACGAGCCAGTGATTAATAGCCACCAACTCGCGGATTGTTCGACCGAGATGAATCTTGAAAGGGCATTCGGCGCCCGTGAAATTAACTTTGGCTTCCTTCACAAGACCTGTCAGTTTGTTTTCGCCCCGATGTATGGGGAGGAGAGAAGACTCGCCGCGACTTGGTTTGAATGTTTTTACGCTCTGAACTATCCAATACAGTGGACCCATTGAAAGATTTTGTTTATTTTTATGTTGATTATACTGACTTGTTTTGGTCTGAACAATTGGGTATACACGATAATTCCATCCGTAGTACAGATTTATACATGATATAAATAAATATAGTGCCTTGGTAAAGGACATTTCGGTATTTGCTG
Organism: Zelleria hepariella; assembly: GCA_949319315.1. Classification (NCBI taxonomy): domain Eukaryota; kingdom Metazoa; phylum Arthropoda; class Insecta; order Lepidoptera; family Yponomeutidae; genus Zelleria; species Zelleria hepariella. Next base: position 6,831,040 of record OX439382.1, read on the forward strand.
ATGACACCTCACTTATTTTTAAATAAGGAGACAAGAAGATGACCTAAGTGATGCAAATACTGATCTAATCGTAATTGGTTCACAAATGTATTTTTGTGCGATTAACATTCCCTTACAACATTGCGTTGCCAGAATAATATGTGAATGTCTGCAAGAAAATTGTATTGATGATAGGTAAGCTTGTTACTCCCCCATTTGGAATTAATTCAAGCCAATTTGGATCCAATTTTGATTTCCTAAAGGCATGAAATTAATGCATGATTGTTATAACCCACCTCAGACTATTACACCTCCTTAGTCTGAGGTGGGTTTTAACAATAACGCATTCAAATACTGTTAAGGTTTCAATGACTTAAACGCGGTCCTTTCATTTCTACACGGCCTATTTCAGGGCGCAAAAACATTTCTCCCGCAGAGACAGTCTCAAACGATATTGGAAGCGTTTGATGATGTTATTAATATGACTCAAAGCTGCCTAAATACCTTCCGCGAGATCTGACATGAACTTTGCATAACTATTTGAAATAAGACATAGTTTAGGTGTCTTTTAGGAATAAGCAGGATTATTGTGTACTAAATTGATTTCCGAAAAGTGAATATCCTATCAATTTATTTAGTGCGAACTGCGGGTCTATTATGCAAACAAAACCACCAACTTTTGAGCATTAAAACACTCGAAAATAGCCCTATTGAAATGAACCATCTTATTTTTGATATTTAAAAACCGTTACTTTACGGTGGATATCTTAGAGAATATAGGGGCTGTAGGAATACAACTAATGAATGGTTTCCTATTACCACCCAACAGATAATTATGATATTACGTAAAAGTTATAAACCACGATCGAGCAAGTTATGGGTAATAGTGTTTTTAATACTGCCTACCGAAATATAATGTGATGAGCTTAATTAATCTTTTCGGAACGTGGCACTAACAACTGAGCCTATATGTGCGTTTGTATGTACGAATGTTTGTAAGCGGTGAAATATATACCTAACCTACCTATACAGACCTACCTACCTATAACTGATTTTCACAGGCCCAGTAGCTGGCGGTCAGTGAAGGACAGTTACTGTCTCTGGCAGCTACTGGGTCCGTGAAAACTAAGTTGAGCCAGTACTGTCCGATCAGATCAGTACTGTATAGACAGCAGAATGTAGGTACGTTGCTGTCTACTGGGTGGTCAGTACCTAGGGGGGTTGACGCCATTGCGTTCATATTTACAAAGTTTGAAAATTTATTTCTCTTTTGCATCGCATTGTCATCCTTTGATTTTATATACTTCGTAATGTTTATTCAAAGGTATTTTGTACAATACCAATATAAAATTAGTCTTAATTCGTGAAATATTGAATTTTGTAAGTTCCGCCATATTGAAAAGAATGCGTCAAGGGTAGAGGGGCTGGGCCTGTGAAAACCAGGCTTAACTTAGAAATATCTTCATATAAAAAACAAAGTCGTGTTAGTTACACCATAACTCTAGAACGGGTGGACCGATTTTTATGATTTTTGATTCGTTGGATTTCTCTCCGCCCCAAATAGCAGAAAAACCATTAAAACAATGGAAAAACTTACAGAAAAAAATAAGTCTGCGCGGACGAAGTCGCGGGAAAAAAAGCCAGTATCAGATAAAACACAAAACAGTAGATTAGGGTATCCAACCCATCCTCTAAAATCGACACACGCATTTACTCGCGCAGACAGTTTTGTTAAAAATATTTTAAAACCAATAAGAAAACATGAAACTCTGTCATTGGTGGATAATTTTCGCGCTATTGATGTTATTGGACATATTATACCTACTGACAGCGTCATACTGACGTCTTCTCTAAGTCACTTCTATCGAACCACTAAAATCGTGAGAGGAACCATCTGTAGACTCCGCCCATACGAGAACTATGTGCATTAGGTCATTTCTCAGGGCTATTGAGATCTCCATGTTTTCTTCTGCTCGCTGTATCTATGGTTCGGGTGACGGCGTGTATTCTAGTGTCCAAAAGTGTCACTCTGCCTCAGCATATTTTTATGTCAACGGGTGACAGTTTGTCAGCCCGTGACGGTGGTATTCTTTCAGTGGCCCGAGTGAGTGTGTTGCCCGAGTACTTCAGATTTTAGAGCAATAGCGCAGTAGCCGGTCAGGCCGCAGCGGCCAGGTCGCAGCGGCCAGTGAGATGGATACATTTGTATGAAATCGCCATGGGCCGCGCGCACCTGGCTGAAGCGGCCGGGTGCGCGTGGCCCACGGCGCCTTCATACTTATGTGTGTATCTCATTGGCCGCTGCGACCTGGCCGCTAGTGCGCTATAGGCCTTATGCCCGTTTTCACCAACCACCCCTAATTTTAAAAGACCTTTTAACGAAAATTATCTACGCCTCTGCAAGTCTAGGGGTCATGGATGAAGGACCATACGAATTCCACTCACAAGCGTTATGACTTGAGTGTGTATGATCCTTCATCCATGCCCCATAGACTTGCAGAGGTGCAAATAACTTTCGTTAAGACGACGTACGTCTCACAACTAGCGCCGCCAATGGAAAAAAAATCATATATTTTTTTTGGATGCGTTTTTAGCAAAAAACGCTCCTGCGATTCCTCAACGCGAGGCTTAACTATTTTTAGGACCTAAGGTTTGGATTCCAGGATTGGATTTCCTACGAACGCAATCGATTCTCGCCAAAAGTGGCCACTTTTGGCGAGAATCGATTGCATTCTTAAGTTCTAGGATCTGGAATCCAAACCTTAGGTCCTAAAAATTGTTAAGCCTCGCGTTGAGGAATCGCAGGAGCGTTTTTTGCTAAAAACGCATCCAAAAAAAAGATATGATTTTTTTTCCATTGGCGGCGCTAGTTGTGAGACGTATTTCACCTTAAAAGGCCTTTTAAAATTAGGGGTCGTTGGTGAAAACGGGCATTAAAATCACCTTTTTACGGTACCTAACACCTAACACCTTCCTCCTTCAAACTTCCTGTTCTACTGTTTTTTTTATTGTTTCGCTAATATACCTACACGTTACGAAACTATGTCGGTACATCGGAATCGAGACAACAATGCTACTTTTCAGTTGTGGTGGCAAAGGGGTGCATTTGTTGAGCAATACGCCCTTCGCGGTTCTATTTGGCCGTTTGCTTGTTTAGTTACAAGTTAGGTTAGGTTACGCAATGAAAGAAAAAGTTTTTGTAGAGTCGCTGCTTGAAAGTATTTTTATTTTAATAAAACAGCGCAGTAGGTACATACTTAAGAAGAACATTTTATTGCAGGCTACACCAATTTCTATACCAAAAACTTTATTGAATTTCAGTTAGATTGCAAAACTTTGTGAATATTCGAAAAAAAATATTGAAAGTTGGTAATAAAAACACTTGCGTGTCCAGGATTTATTTCTTATAGCTGAAGAGATAGTAAATGACCCCCCTCTTTCAGACCATTCGCGGCAATGTAGATTTGCAAAAAAAAAAAAACAGTCACGAGACGTGTGATCGCGAGAGTCATAGTCGGCTCCTCAGCACGGAAACAGTTGCAACCTAATGGATCGGTAACGTACGTCATACGCTTTGTCAATAAATGATACGGGGTTTTAATGCGCCATTGTTGGAGTAGGGAAATTACCAGGCATTAATGGCGATTTACCGACTGAACAGCCAATGAAAAAGCCTTTTACAACACTGGTTGCAGCCATCGAAATGTTATTTTTTTGTCAGCAGAATCCATACGAAACCAATTAAATTATGTACCGTTTGGGCTTTCGCCATTTCGCTCTATTATTATTATGAACATTTTAATATGAAACCTAAAGAATAGCGGATGCATACGGAAATAGTAGTACTAGAATTAAACGGCACGGAATGATTTATGTAGTTTGGCTGGTAGGTGCAAGTACCAGCCTAACTACATAAAAAAAGGTTAAATTCTACCCTTTTATGTTCAACTGAATATTAATAAGGTCATCAGGTTGTGTCAACACTCAGCTTAGGTAACAAAGAACATTCTACAACTCTTAGATATCCATTCGTGAAGAAAGAAAAACACAATGACCGACTCGTAGCCACATACCTAAACTTTTAACAGAAAAGGAACAAAATAAAAACGAAGCAAATGGCGCACAAAACCGTGCTAGGTAGTACAGCGCGACATGACTTCGAAAACGAAGAACACACTTTTTATTTGCGATTCAGACAGCCACTGTGACTTGGAGATCAATATGTAAATGTATTCCTGAGTGCACGCGGCTGGCTGAGGCGTGAGTGCATTTTGTCGTAGGCGATGCATTCGCTTGGAACGCCCGTCCCACTGTTTCTGACTCCATGAGCTCCGCACTGCAGGATTTCAATAAAATTCCCTGTACCTTTTCTCCTGTGTACACTGAACGGCTTTTTTGCAGAGCCTTGGCATTTTATTTTTGTATGCTGGTAGGTAATGTCACATTGATTATTTCCGGGAAAGCTGATGTAAAACCTAAAGGTAAATTTGTTGCCGGGCAGATGTTGAACTAGCATAGTTGAACTGAATTTGTCGCCTGGGAACTAGCCGGGTCAAACCGAACATTATTTCAGAATGAAACTTAGCTGGCGCGACGCAGGACTTGTGTGTAATTGTATCCTGTGCACCTGCGAGTAGTTGCTTCAGTTTAATTCTTAATTTCATAGTTACCGCTTACCTTCATCAATTGTAAACGTGCTTACATTGACTTCCAGCTAACCTAAACTGTTTTCCATTTGTATAAAAGTTGCTCAACGCAATGTAACGAAACAAAGAGCGTGGCTTTCATCTTCACTTTATTCTGTCTTATTTTTATTTATGAATATCAAAGGTAAAGCGAGCAGGCGCGGTAAAATCCAGCAATTTAGATGCATCTCCGCTGAGATACGTCACGAAGCGGTGTCTACCACACCGCCGATACGCCTGAAAGAAAAACGTGCCAAGCGTAGAAATTATATACACCTATGTATTTTATTCATGATTTACTCTTTTACTGTTTGATGAAATGCAAGGCCGTAGTTTGATTAATGGAAAGCCAATGACATTCTAATACAAATGGACAAACTGTTCCGTACAATAACCAAGTCGAAACATGGCACACGCTAATTTCACCCTATTATGCTTCGACTGACTTTTTGTTTCTACATTGCTGCTGACACTTCAAGCCCTCAAAATGTATTGTGTAACTAAGCGGAAATGTAAATCAATCACGCAGTTTGAAGCTACGTAAGTTGATTTTTGAAGTTTATTGGAATAAAGATAGCAGTGGAGTAGCAATAGCCTATTTTAGTTTTTTGTTATGGGGAAAAAAAATCTGTGCCATGTTGCGGATATTATTTTAAACAGTTTATGAAAAATAGGCAGGTAAGTATAATTTGTAAATAGCTTTTTTCCTGAAACATATCAACCCCTAAATGTGATTTTCAACAAATGTTGTTCTACGACTTTTCGAATAGCTCGATAGCTTCTACGAAAATAATAACAGCGAAGTTTAAAAAACCAGGTGATACAAATCTACTTATTTATCCAGCCCATAAATAAAGCCCACTGCTGGGCATAGGCCTCTTCCTTTTCACGCCAACCCCCTCGGTCTAATGCCAATCTCGTCCATTGTCCTCCCGCTGTTTTGACAATGTCATCGAGCTTTCGGTCTACACACCGACCCTCGACCCATTCTAGGCCACCATTCCGTGACGCCCTAGTCCACCGTTGGTACTCCCGCCTAGCCAGATATCTTCGACTTTGGTCTTCTGCCGAATGAAGAGGATGAAGTATTTGTGTATCAGTGTGGCGGGGCCTGGGGCCTGAGTCTGTAACGCAACGGTGGCAAAAAGGGCTCCCAGTTGACAGCAACAATTACGATTTATTCATGCTGTGTCGGTACTTTTTTTTTGTTGCAAGTACAGGAAATATTATTCTGATTCTAATTCTAGAGGATTAGTTCGCTGGTTGTAGGAGAAAAACGAGGAAACCCCTGTTTTTTCTTTCTACTTATACTGGGACGCCATCGACACGCCATTGTGTTACAGACTTAAGCCCCTGGTAGTTTTTTATATTATTTTAACTAAAGCCTATCCCATCATCTAACTCAGTAAACTGGCAGGTCGAACTGTCATGTTAGTGAAAATGCCTGCCCCTTTTCAACTGACCAAGGATAGGTTGATTCACTCGGGACAGGACTTATAAATGTTTAAATTATTCCCTAGCACGGGTTAGTGCTTTAGAAAAAACAAAAAGTGACTAAGGATAGAGCAAGAACTGTGCGAAAAATTTTAGTCCTTAGAATTTTTACTTTACAAAAGGAGTCTCCATTGTTTTCTTTTCTGGCTTTGTTCTTGAAGCATCATTTTGTCTATCTCTTTCTGACCCGCGGGAGAGAAAGAAACAGGAACATTTGTTTACAATCAATGGTTTTTATTGAAAATTTAATAGTTTCCTCTTAATATTTGTACCTTTTCTTCTGTTATCATATGTAAATAATATTAATTAACCGATGGTAGGTCACACCATCTTTATTTCGCATCGTCAAGGTGTTATTTCGGCACTTTTTTGTACCACATTTTGGCATGTTGACAGCTGCGTAGTCATCAAACGTCTAATGAAAATATTGTGCTTACACTGAATTTAAGCACAATATTGCAGTTACCTTTTCCGAGCGCCTATGAGTTGTCTATTTGTATTGGAATGTCATTGTGGAAAGCACATCAATGCTGACGTTTTGCGTGTTGTAAGCTGTATTATGTGTTTAGCTAGAGCCATCATAGACTCAGCTATACAAGAGCAGGCAACTTTTGAATTATTTTCTTTGTGGGCAAACGGCAAACTCGAAAGTCGAAACACGCTTTTTAAATAGGGTATCAAAAACAAGTTCTTTGTGAAACAGTAATTGAATAGTTGCATGTTAGCCGGTATTAAAGTAGATGCCTGTCGTGGTTTAGCGTCGTAAGTTCAACTTAATTTTCACAAAGTAATAGTTCAGGGGAAATAATGGCAGTCGGGCAGGTGTTTTGGCGATCGTTTCGTGCTCTATCGATGAGCCTTCATCAATATTGAACAAGGTTTTACTGCTATTGCGGTGTTAATATTGATACTGCTTTCGCTCCGAAATCAAAATAAACCAACGCCGCGCGCATCCATCCAATAAAACACCGAATGTTTCGGGCCTCATCGTCGAGTAAGTTTAGTTGTTTCAATCTCTCTGAACTACAAGGCTCACATTTGCCAAAGCTTCCACACAACTAGATAAGTCTGTTAACAAGTAAATTAAAGTTTCTCTAACAAGCCTCAACTTGGTTCGTACACTTTGCAAATTATTCTAAAGCGCACGGTGTCAAAATTTGTTGGTATGCGGTTGAGCAACACAAGCTGTGTTCACACAAGTTAAATACGACTTAGCAGAACTTCCCGCGACATACCGAACTAAGCTAAGACCGGGCCAACTGGGTAGGACTTTGTTATATTCGTCCTATGCTACACAGTACACACGTTATATACTCGACGTTGCATCTGCGTTTTGGGTACAAACAGTTTCGAAACTACATTATCACATATTATCCCCTTAATTCTGTTGCCTGCTCTAGTTTGGGGAGTTCAAGGGGAGTCAAGGGGGAGTATAACGTATCATCGCAGTACAATAAATTGCCTCACCCAAGCAGATGCACCAACTCTTTTCCGGGTTTTGCGACACCGCGTGACAAGTAACTGACTTAATACTTTTCTTTTCGTGTGTAGTCTGCACACCATCACTATAATAGGTTCGTTTTCCGATGATGTACTTACCTAATATACGGTACCTAATGTTATGTAGATGTTAATTAATAAGAGTTGCAACCAAATCCATCCGGGGTAACCAAATAAGTGTTGTGGTAAATGGGTATATTTTCCCGCACTCTGACTATGACGCACGTAGGTACACATATAGCTACAAAAGTAGATATATTAGGAGAAAATATGAAATACGGCTTATTTCTTTTGTACTCGCCGCCCCAATCCTTCTTTCCTTTTTATCATATTTATCGTCTGAATTTTCCCAGCCATTCATATCGGCTTTATCGCTCTTAATATTATTTCGAGCTATATTTTGTACATTAATTTCCGCCACGACGTGATTTGAGTCTTTACGAGGCGAATGGATATAATTTTATTTGGTCATATTACAGTTGGGTAATTCTGTTTGTTATGTACGAGAGATGTGGCAACGCTAGTGTTGGTTTGTGAAATGTATTGTATACCCTTTTGTGACTTTAGGTTACATAGGGACTTTAGTTTACAACCGGACGGTTTCTGAGTTGAGAATTGTGCTAAGCAAATGGGTAAGTATCGTCCTGTCTCTGCACATTTCTCACAAAAGAGCGTGACAGAGCGATACGTAAGTATGTGCTTAGTAAAATTCTCAACTCAGAAACAGGGCCTTAGAGATAGGGCACTCGTTGGGGTACCCGAATGACTTGACCTATGACCTATGACCGAATCCTATGGGTGGTATTCTAGAACGCTACTTAAACTCAGTTTAAACAGAGTTCAGACTGTCGGTAAAGCAGTGCATGTTTTGATATGAAGGAAGGGATATTCAAATCAAAACATGCACTGTTTTATAGACAGTCGACACTACTAAGCTCTACTTAAACTGAGTTTAAACAGAGTTCAAGGAGCTATCTAGTGTGAACTGAGTTTAAACAGAGTTTAAGTAGCGTTCTAGTTTGAACTGAGTTTAAGTAGCGTTCTAGAATACCACCCTAAGACTGTATGCTCAGCGATTTTTTGAAGTTTAGAAGTTATGAGGCTTATAAGGTTTTTTTGGAAAGATTATTGGTTTATATTTCTTACCCTTTTAATTTATGTCGTTTCCAATATTTTTTTGTTCAATGTTGGAGTCTCAGATAATTAGTCTAAGATAAAAAAAAAAACGCTCAGATTTAAACTTTTAAAAGATACCGCAATTTTGATCCAAAGTTCAAAAATGCCGTATTAGACAAAACATTACTGAATAAGTTAGTATGGAGAAAAAAAAAAAGTAGAGTCTGAAGTATTTTTTATTGATTTAAAAAAAATCCTAAAACCGGTTTCAGGTACGCCTAGAGGTGTCCTATCTCTGGACTTCCACTTGACACAATTTTTTGGGACACCCAAAATGACTGTTTGGCGGAATATGTAGCTTTTTTAAAAATGTTTTTTTTTACTGAACTGAACGTGATGAATGCATCTATTGTATCAAAGCATGACAGTCACTATTATTCCATATCTCAAAAAGCTAACTAACAATGCTTTTCTACCTTGAAGTATGACAGAAAAGGAGAAATTCTATGTCTATTTCAAGGTATCTGGGCTTCAAGAGATAGATCAAAGATTCTTGAAAGATTGCTTTCGTAGAAATCTCCACCTTCTACTACGTTTGAGCAGAGTGTCGCGGCCTTCAATGGCAAACGTCTTCACAGTAGTTGATCAGATTTATAGACGTGCCGATTTGAATGAACGAACTATAAAATTGTACTGCTCTTACACTGAAACGTGTTAGCAATGACACTAAGGTTTTCACCAAGTTTCGGAGACAAAAATATTTGCGATTTTTCAAACTGTAAGTGCTACGTACCAAGCACTTCATTTAATACTAGGTCTGATGTATTGACACTTATCATCTTATGTGTCACTAGACATTATTGAATAGCTTTAGTTATGTGATATGGACAATTGGACATAGGCAGGATAAGCGATACCATCTCTATAGGCTACAGAATCTATTGAAGCATCGTAAAGCCGTCGGTAACTTTAGGTAGTGTTCTGATTGAATCAACAAACGAGGCATTTATTTGGTCTGTAAATATAAGTAAATTTAAAGCGAAACAGCTGCAAACAGTTCAGCTAAATCTCATTCAATGCAAAACAAAAGGTTTAAATGCATCCATTCAGCTTGGTGAAGCAATTGTTAAGAGAAGAGGCTGCATTTAAAAGTTTAAATTAACTTCTTTCAGTCGTTTCCAAAACAGAGCTTGAAGTGAAACAATTGAATCTAGACTAAGTCGCTTGTCTTTGCTTCTTGCTCTTAGGAGGTAAGTTTACCATAGTCAGTAGGTATCTAACTCACCTTGTAAGAAATCTCAAAAGTAATCGAAAGTGGCCTAACCTAACGTCACGGCAATGACAGATCTTTACCTAGCAACTTGTTCATCATCGATCAACATTGTGGCCATCGGAATCGCACACGATTGTTGTCGAGGGGTGGTTGGGTATTCTAGCACGTCGGGGCCCGATCGCAGTAAATTGTGAAGGCGTTTTGGCCTCTCGCAATCGGCCGAGTCACCCGGGTGGAATTAAACGATTTATCGTAGTCACGGACTCCGATTTCCACGGATCCCTGTCACGGGTCGCAATATTGTTGTTACATGGGTCGTTCTTAATGTATAACAGCGCATTTGTACCCCTTAGAGGTGTATTATACGAAACGGGGTGTGGAAATAGTGGCGGGGCGCATTGGTGCCACAAATCTAATGAGGGTTAGCAGATTAACGATAACCATGCCTGAATGGAAATTATTTTACGTCGCTCACTTCCTCCTCATGAAATTTTACTTACCTGCCTGTTCCAAGACTTAAATGTAGTACGCTGTGTGAAGTTTTTTGTCGACGAAGAATATGAACAAGACAAACCTCAGCTTTGCAGCTCTATTTCTAATTCAGAACAACAGTGTTTTCTGCAGTAATATTTCAGCTAGGCTCATTTCGCGTGGGCCTCTTGAGAGACAATATATCAACCCCAATTTATTTTTTCCCTAACCTTTAAGGTTCTCACTCGCGGAAGAGCCCAAGGAGATAATCTGTCTGTCAGATATGAAACTGTGAGATGATTTGTATCCCCAACACTCTTTACAGCTACAATCACTATTACTCTTTACAGCTCAATTCCAGACTCAGTTCTGCGCCAAATGTATGAAACAGCAGATTTTTTTTCGCTCCATTTTTTTCGCCACCTTGTACAAGTTGTTTGTATTGATCAGTAGACACCCTACTTAAAGTTCCGCTATCAACTTAGAGTGCACCCTGTAGAGTGAATAATGTTTAGTTGTGAATTTAATCACTCAAGCATCTCAAGCAACAAGCATATTTATTTGATGGAGAAAATATGCAAAGGCGGTCATTCAATGAGATCGAGATTAGCTTGAGTAGTAAAAATATTTGTAAGACTCATTTTGATCCATAAACTGAAAAAGCTTCCCCTATTTTAACATGTCAAATGATTCCTTCTATTTCCTAAACAGCTATTTCAAGTCTATATTTAGTAAGAATGGTGGAAAATAAGCTACGTTTAGGTACTTACTATTTGCCCGATCGGTGCAATGTTTAGTTTTCTCTCAGCGAGTCTTCAGCGGCCAGTATTCCAGACACGTACCACTGCGGGGAGACGAGGCACAAATCCCAGAGGCTGCAGGGAATCTGTTCGCGGCATACACCTCACTGTTCACCTTAGCCTTATTTATGGCGGTGTACGAAGAAAAATATGTATGATCGTGCGTGGTTCAAGTCGGTGCCGCGTAGTTCGTTCCTGATATTGTGTATGGGTGAGGTGCCATATTACTGTTGAAATATACGCCTTGTGTGCGCCTTGTTTTCCTGCAGTTTTCAGTGTCGCTTTTGAAATCACATAGGTTGTTTCTTAGCTAGGCCTATTTTTGCTTTTGGCTGATATACTTTGGATATATTTGGAAAGACTTATAATTTTAAAACATCTATATATATAAAAATGAATCGCCGCGCATTAGTCTCGCTAAAACTAAGAAACGGCTTGACCGATTTGCATATTTACTGTTTTGTTTAGTTCACCATAGTTCAGGGTAGGTTTAAAAGCATAGAAATATGGGAAAAGTTAAAGGATTAGCTGAAAAACGGAAGAAATAAAAATTGGTCATTTTGTATTGGAATCACCATTTTTGACGCGAACTATTTCAGGTGATACGAAGTTCACTGGGTCAGCTAGTAACCAAATACAAATGTAAAATTGCTGCAGCTAGACATTTTTTTAAGAGTAAGAGATTTTCGTGCAAGCTATAGATAAATGTCTCGACGCGAGTTCAGGTAACTATCTGCGGTTCTTTTCTTGCATAAAATCACCTTTTACATTTCCAGGTAGGTGGCTGTTCAATAAATTAGGAGCAGAATCACTGAGGCAAATTTTTCAGGGACTTTAAACGACACGGCGCTGGAAATCGTTGCACGAGAATTCAGACGGCAACGGAATGGAAATAAGAAGAAAGGTGCATACAAAGCATCGGACATTAGTAGGAACGTAGACTTTAGTATTCGAAACGAATGGGGAATTAAAGGCAGTGGATTCCACACGAATCGCAGCGAAGCAGGAGCGACCGGCTTATTGAAGTGTGAAAATATTTTTCCATTTACTAGGATAGGTACCTACCTAACTAGTTAATTGAACTTCTTAACCATGACTCGACGTAAACCCTCCCTTTATGAGGTTTTGCTTGCTGACCAGCAATAAAAATGTGAATTACTCCTTCTCATGCAATAATAGAAACACTAACAGTACCGGAAGCACGTCGTTTTCACCTCAACTATCCTATTCCACCGCAGATACACGCCTCTTAATAAAGTAATAAAACAATTTGTTCTTTCAGTAGCCTCCTCGACACGGCTTCGTTTGTTTTGAATTCTCAATTCAGTTGTTTAAAAACGGGTTGTAATTAAACAGACTTCTTTTTAATAGCATTATACGCCTCTAAATATCTACATTGCCTTCTAAATTACTAAGTCAGCCACAATCAGCGCATCTAAATAATACTATCTTAGCCACTAGATAACTTGTATGTAAGACACTCTAAATACAACTCAGCATCGTGGTTATTTTTTGGCACCTAAATTTGTAATATGCATTCAAGCAGTAAATAGTAAATTATGGCCACTAACCCTGGAACTATTGAAGGGAAACAAAATAAAATACTTTTTTTTTAAATCAATTCGTGTACTTTGAAATACTTTCATTTTACGTATCGTAATGAAGAGTGTCCGTGGGTCTGTTAAATCACTTGAAACTTTATGACCGTGTAGCCCAAAAAATTAGAAATACACCTGTTTTTTTTTCATTCAAATCGAGCCAGTAGTTTTAAAGTTACGAAGGTTTTAGTTTCCGTACTTTTGGATTATTTCGCGCGAGCGCGGCAAACTCGCATGACGTCACAAGTCAACACGCACCCGACACGTACACCGTAACACTCATTCAAAGGGCTGTATCTTTGGAACCGTACTAGGTAACCAGTTGAAATTTTCAGAGATTATGTTTTATTATGGTAGATTACCCAAGAAATAATAAAAATAAAAAAATAATAAAAAATAAGAGGGGTCCCCATACAAAAAACGTTGTTTTATACTTTTTGCTGTATAGAAAAAACGGTAAGACATACGAGCATCAAACTTGGTATGATTATAGGACTTACTCCATAGTATATCAAAAAAATATAAAAAACGGTCAAGTGCAACTCGGACTCACGCGCCGAGGGTCCGTATAACCAGTTTTTTTTATTGTATGTTTGTACGGAACTCTCAGTGCGCGAGTTCGACTCGCACTTGGTCAGTTTTTTTGTGTGTTTAGTCAGTGTTACAGTAGTGGTTTAATATAATATTACTTATTTATACCGTTAAAAATTCGCTAGGGACAGGTTTTAAAGCCGCAAGCTCTGTTTAAAATATTCCCTAGCACGGGTTTGTACTTTAAATAATATATTCATACTTAGCTATGGATGACGGCTTTGAAAAATGAAAAATGACCTGACTAAACACACAAAAAAACTGGCTAAGTGCGAGTAGAACTCGCGCACTGAGAGTTTCCTACCGCCATATAATAAAAGAAACTGATTATACGGACCCTCGGCGCGTGAGTCCGAGTCGTGCTTGACCGTTTCTAGGGTTTCGTATCCGAAGGGGACCCTATTACTAAGACTCCGCTGTCTGTCCGTCTGTCCGTCTGTCTGTCCGTCTGTCTGTCCGTCTGTCCGTCTGTCCACCCGTCTGTCACCAGGCTGTATCTCATGAACCGTGATAGTTAGACAGTTGAAATTTTCACAGATGATGTATTTCTAATGCCGCTATAACAACAAATACAAAAAAACAGAATAAAATTAACATTTAAGGGGGCTCCCATACAACAAATGTGATTTTTTTTTGCCTTCCTTATAGATGGTAAGGAACCCTTCAAGCGCGAGTCCGACTCGCACTTGGCTAGTTTTTATATTATTTTGTTATACTATGGAGTAAGCCCTATAATCACACCAAGTTTGTTGCTTGTATGTCTTACCGTTTTTTCTATAGAGCAAAAAGTATAAAACAACGTTTTTTGTATGGGGACCCCTCTTATTTTTTAATATTTTTTTATTTTTATTATTTCTTGGGTAATCTACCATAATAAAACATAATCTCTGAAAATTTCAACTGGTTACCTAGTACGGTTCCAAAGATACAGGCCTTTGAATGAGTGTTACGGTGTACGTGTCGGGTGCGTGTTGACTTGTGACGTCACAGCAGCTGACGACCGCGCGCCCGTCGCACAGGTAGTTTAAAATTAAATATCTCGAGAACTATAAGTCGTATCAAAAAATTTTTTTCACCCAATGTTTCCATTTTTACTAGAGTGTATGGTAAGATAAAAATCAAAACTTGATGGTATTCTTCATTAAAATAAAGATATACTGCCGTCATAAGAAAAAAAGGCGCAACTGACATTTTTGCCAAAATTAAGTTACATACATGTCGGAGCGTGACAACTAGCTCCACCTATGGGTCGACTAAAGCATCATTTTAGAATTAGTTTGAACCCACAGATGAGGGTAATCTGATAATTCTTTGACAGCTAGTGTATCACAGAGTATTGATTGTTGTGATAACTTCAGGTAGATAGAAATAAGTTTTGACAGTAGTTCACTGTGGTAACGTGTTATTCTGTGAATTATAACCCAAGACTAAACTGTATCTGACAGATCGGATTGTGTACCTGTTATTAGTTGGTTGGAAGGACGGAAACATCAAGCTGTGTGCTAGGGTAGGGTCTTCACATATCTGGCAACACTGCCTCGTGTTGTTTGGTTGGTTAACCTGATCATTTGGACCAATCAGGGCTCGGTGATGACGGAAACAGGTGGTTTTTAAGTTAACGTATTGGGAACGTGCCCCATAGCGCCACTTTTCCTGCATCATCGTCCCAGAGTGGTAGTGCGGCCCGCCTGTGCTGAACTTGCCGCGTTTTCGAACCTAGTTAGCTAATTAGAATGTAAAAACATTGTAAAGTGGGAATAGATCCGATATCCGTTCGGAATGTAGCCTTTCGTTAGTTTATTACCAGTGTGAGTGTAAGTAGAACACCAAGGAAGGTAGTGTGAGTACTGTTCCAATTCCATTGTGTTTTCCAAGTGTATTCAATGCTGTATAGTGTAAGCAATTACTGTGTACCTAATGATTGTAACTACTCCTAAAGATCAAAAGAAAGAGATGTCCAGACGGGTTTTCTTGTTGCTTCTTTCCCGGTCTGTGTATGCTAGAAGTAACGTGCCCATTGCTAAATACATTCCACTAAGCAATCTGGTACAAAACTGTGTGTTTCATTCCTTTTCTACCTAGAGTGCCCCACGTTAGTCCCACATTATCTAGTAGTGAGTATTAGCATCCTGATAGTCTTCCTTATTTTCATGACATAGTCCTCCTGCTGATGCTCGGATCCTCCTTCATCCGATATACATGTTCGGAACGAGGCAAAAAGGCGCACCTGCCTGTATTTTTTTTATTTTGATAGGAGCATTTTTCTGGAAGTAGATTTAGTAAAATAAACGCAACTGATACGTAGTCACAAATACACGTGACTACTCGTCAGTACGTGAATCGAATGGCGCTCTCTGATTGGTGCAAATGGCTGGTCACTGTCGAGTCCCAAATCGTATAGTGGCTTTTTTCACAATAAAAGAATATGATGTATTAATTTACATGCTAAGTTATAAATTATAATATATGAGGTTGTCTATTGAAGCTTGAATTTAATTTTTTTGAGGAGCTTATTTTGAAGCTGTAAAACGTATAATGGTGATGAGTTGTAAAATCCGTGGCTGAGTTAGTAAATTAGGTTGCAATAGATAAATCAGTGGACAAGTTAAAATAATTGTTGAACTTTACTTGACGCTTTCTTTGGAATATTTAGTTGGCGATGTAAAAAAGGCGAATTAGTTTATTAGAAGCTATCTTATTTTCCCGTGGCTTACTTATAAAATGAGAAGTTTGATCACGTGGCCAAAAAAAAACTTTGTGGCTTGACTTATAATTTCCCTTTAAAAACGTGTTCATTGTGTAGGTTTTGGAAACGTTTTCCGAGAACAATCCAATCATGACAATCATGTGCAATCCGATCAGAAACTTGCTTTCATAAAATTGTATCTACATACTTACCTACAAATTGCTTCACCATGCATTAAAATAAAGGTAGTAATGGTTATATTATTTCCAAATAAGTACCCACCCACTGTCATTCATCGGAAACTTGTAAAATAATAGTTATTTGTTATGCAAGAATGCAAAATTATTGTTTGCGGCGAGTGCTCGTATTGAAAACCGAGCTAGCGAAGGTTTCTAAAATTGAGCCACGAGCGTAGCGAGTGGTTCAAAAAAAGAAACCTGAGCGTAGCGAGTTATTCAGAAGCACGAGACGCAAATAATATTGCATTCGTGCGAAACACAAAACTTTTCATCTCACAGAAGCGAGGAAATGATTTTGTTAGCCAAGCGGGAAAAACTCTATAGACAACTACTTACAGGCAAAACAGGTGAGTCAAATAAGTTCCTTTTAAAAGCATATTTTACTGTAGTTACGGCTGCCGCACTAAAGTTTTGAGCTTCGTTGGTATTAAAACCATTCGTTTTATTAATAATTTCCTGAAGTTTATTTATCCAGACACAAAAATTATGTACCTACATAAAATAATGTTTTTTTTTTTCCGGGTGCATTCTGAACTTTTACTGTATAAATTAAAAATTGCTAGGGGATAAAAAATTAAATTAGTAATATCGTTTGAAAAAATGTATTTAACAAACCAAAACATAATTATCTATTTGATAAAAGAGAAGCGAAGCATTTTTTTTATTTACTGGTATTATAAAATAAATATGTGTACAAAATATTGAAGACTATAAGAAGAAACCGCGTTTCTGAATGTTCTATTCCGTGACTTTACCTTTTTAAAAGATGCTTATGCACCATTTACATTCACAGTTTTGTGTAGAGAATGGGCATATTGGGCATGAACAATCACTTTCGCTGAAATACGCGTGTAAACGAACTATGAATGAGGTTTTATTTTCCGTCGGGATTTGGCATCTACTTAAACGGCCAAAATATTATCATCTTTTACCTAACGATGTAGTGATCGAGGCTGGCTCATCCAATTAAAATTAAACAGGCCTTCAAATTCCATGAAATGTATTTTTGTTTGTTGTTTGAAAGATAAACACGGCTCGTAGTTAATTTTAATAATGAAGCCAAGTTAGGGCAAATTAACCCCACGGTCAATGGGCGGTCTAGGTGCTCCCACCGGAGCTAATTTTGCGAGACCTAAAACATGATGTAAGGTAAACTACCCCAAGTACGTACATCATTAAATTGAAAGCATTCGTGTTAAAACGCAGTTAGTAATATTGAACAGCACCCTGGCAGCCCCATTCGTGCAAGGGCACCGCCGGACGAACAGTTAACTAATTTATTATCCATAAATTTCTGATCTTAAACCTGATAAGACACGTCCTTAGACGGTTTACGAGTTTCGCTTGTGTTTAATCAGCTCAAGATTTCGAAACACTGTTTTATCTGCTTTGTTGTAAAACTACGCAGATTTTAATGTGTTCGTGCAACCTTTCACCCTTATTTATTGGCAAATAAAATTTAAATTGGGAAGTAAAGTTAATGGATACAAGGACAAAGTGTCGGGTAGTGATTAAAATTAAACAGAGTTTAGATTGCAGTCTCATTTATTTTTATTATTTTGTATTCAAGTAGGTTATTGTGAAACTAATACAGTTACATCAAAACACACACTGCGTAACAAATTGGACTGGAAGATATGTTAAGAACCAGTGATGATATATAGTTTTGGGTAGATTTATTGCTGGATATAATAACATCTCTAATTGCGTACAGCTGGACCGAAAACTGTGTAGCACAATATTTGTGAAATACAAGAAAACAGCATACGTCAGTCGTACAGTTGGAGGCTATCTTACATTCGATTTCGAGCCACAATATCGCGTCGGTCCATTTGACCGGAAGCTGGTTCGACCTAAATCTCATCTAAAGTGTAGTGGATATGTCAATGCAGACCAAGCGAGTCTAACATGGTAAACATAATGCTAGAATGCAATTTTCCTCGATAAATATTTCTTAATATTGTCTCATTGATTTTATTTTAATTTTTAGAGTTTTATAATACTTTACAAGTAAAACGCTATACCTAATACGCAGATTTTTATGATTTTGCAGCTAAATGGATTAGATCTATCTGATGATTCTGGACTACTTTTTATTTGAGTAAATTTGAAAGTGTGCAAAAAATACAACTAAGTATCTACAAGATAACCAAAAACGCACATTTTCAGAAAAACATGTGTCCAAAATCACCAACGTACAAAATTCATTTGGCTGTAAAAGTACAAAAACGTCACCGTATAAAAAAAGAAAAGATTTTTCCACTAAACTTACATGACAGAAAAAGGTTTAACCGAAACAAAACAAAAATTGCACCATATAAGCCTAATTTTAAAGGTAATTTCGTAGTATACGGTATTATTATTAATAAATAATCGACAAAACATAATTATCGGGGAGTGAAGGACCTACTTACCTCCTATTGGAACAGTAATTATAAACTTATCTATTCATCTGATGTCTATGGACAGTTATTACCTATTACTAAATTTTGTAATGCAGATTCGTAAAAAAAAAAACAACTTTAGGGTAATAGTTAGTTCTATGTACATTTATAATACAAAGCCAGTAAAAAAGTAAATGCAAGTAGGTAGTACTTATTACAAATATTGAATTGGATCTTTGTTTTCTTATTTTGTATTTTCAGATATTCTTGAATACTTTGTTACCTATCGTATTTAAAACTGATTTATACATAGCTAAATCCTGCTCAGGAACTAAGAGTAGCATTAATATTCGTCAGCTCAAGCTCGAGCCCAAGTAGGTGATCCCTGAAAACAAGCAAAGAAAAAAAAGAGCTTGACATTGACATTAGCCAAGGTCTCAAGTCAGTGATTTTGTTTTCTTAGATCACCTACTCAATGAACTCGAGCTTGAGCTAACGACTATTAATGCCAACCTAAAAAAAACACGTCGCATAAGGAAGAGGGTTTATTATTTTCTGAAAAGGATCTCCTAACGAGGATAAGAAACACTTTTAGCTAGATAATAAATTAACTCTGTTCCATTCGCAACTATGTACACTTTTTTTTAAAGAGATTTTTTTTTGCATATCAAATGTTTTATTTGCTATGTAAACACAACCTCTACGTACCGTTTATAATTAGTAAGTACATACAAACATAGAGTTAAAAAAACTGCATCTCATTCAGTAATGGCACTATTTTCTCTTTAAAATATAAATTAGCTTAAATTCAGTATTTTTAACATTATTAAAATACGTATAAGATTTGTAAAAAAGGAATGTAAGTATCAAAAGTTGTTTCAGAAGAATGAAACTGTATTGTCTTTTATCTAACGAGTATCTTTTCTAAGAACTTGCTTTTCAGTAAATAGTATTTTATTTGTTAACAAAATAGTTTGCTGAAAATATTGCCAAGTAAGTATTTCGGCAAACAATTACCTATAGATCTGCCGTACAAATCAAAACCAAAATTTAATTGCGACTCACTTCAGACACCTATTCAACAAATATAACTGTAAAACCTGACCTACGTCCATTGCGCAGCTAAAACGGTTTCAGAAATTCGTAAATTAACACTCTCAGCAGACTCTTGTCTCTCGTATAAACCTTAGTAACGCAATAGGCGAAAGGCTCCATACTTTGAATCTGCAACCATTTAATCGTAACGAGAGTAATTGAGGCTCTTATCGTTTATTATATGGAATGTCATTAACTGTAATATGATACAAACCCTTTATACACATTGCGTCAGCCATTGCTTATAGCTAAATGTTCTATATTCTCTACACTAAAATCTAAGTTAGATAATATATTTCTGCTAGTAATAACAACAAATACCGAGCCTTCAATGATATTCAGTACAATCTTTGCGATAAATATTTATTTTACGTCTGACATGTAATCCGAGCACCGATTTTACATAGATTGAATTGATTCGTAATTAATTATTATCCCTACTTAACTCTACAGCTATAACGTAACGTATTATGGCAACATATTCTTTTGGTTATAAGTACATTTAACATCAAAATACTTCCATTATCCATGGCGTGAG
The DNA here is from genome assembly GCA_949319315.1 of Zelleria hepariella. NCBI lineage: Eukaryota > Metazoa > Arthropoda > Insecta > Lepidoptera > Yponomeutidae > Zelleria > Zelleria hepariella. Next base: position 6,851,489 of record OX439382.1, read on the forward strand.
CCATGTTCTTGCAAATTGATTATGAGGGATCGAGCCAACTTTTTAGTTAGGTACTTCTGAAATCTCACGAGGTCCAAGTAAACTTGTGGAATGGATATGTATGGATATGTCAAGCAGGTACGTTATTTGATACAGTTACAAAACAAGAACTAAAAAATAATACTTTTTCGTTCACTCATCGACTTACCGCGTTTAGCGATCGTCTGACACTTGGCGAATTAACTCCGCTCTATTAATTCTGGAGCGCGTATTAGTTCCACTCAGTCGCAACGCCGCAGCACTGTCGCAGGTCGGATGGGCTTGTCCATGACTATGTGGTGACCGTTCGCCTTGACGCTTGCCACGCACCCGTGGAGCCCAGTGTAGAGAGATGCTGGCAAGCCTAGCGGTAGCGATGGAGATCCCCCTAAAAACAGTCCTATATTAAGGCTCGGTATAAGGCTAACTAGCGCCACCAATGTTGAAAAAATCATATGTCCCTTCAGAAGAAGTTTCTGACAAAATCCTAAGATGAGCCTATGCGTTTATGCGCCATGCTTTTCTAGATTTTTAAGTGTGGGTACCCAACTCAATATCTCTAGTCATAAGCTAAAAAAATTTCGATAACCGCTAAAAAAGGCCGCTTTTGGCGGTTATCAAAAATTTTTTTGCTTAAAATTAAATTTCGTAGAGGGTATCTACACAAAAAATCTAGAAAAGCATGGCGCATAGCCTTATAGGATAGGATTTTTTCAGAAACTTCTTCTAAAGGAAGATATGATTTTTTTAACATTGGTGGCGCTAGTTAGCCTTATACCGAGCCTTAAATAGATGGCAAGATGACTCTTTATTTTTTCTAGACAAGAAGTATCGTAATAAGGTGAGTCTATCGTCACGAAAGGAAATGGAAGCTGTGAACGACGTATACCTACAAGAAATCCGTTAGTAATCCAATAGAAAGTTTTACATTGGTAAACGATGTGAAATTTGTCATTTCCTCAGTCAAATGGAAAAGCGGATGCTGTTGCGACTGGCTTCCGCGATTTGGCATCCCTGGGCAGATTGGTAAGTGAAGTGTTTAGAATAATAAAGTTATTAAGCGGCTTACCAATCCACAACTTGGGGTTCGATTTCGAGGGTACTAGTAGAGACTGCGAGTACCCTCTCACTGGTGCCGTGTCATCGACTTGTAGCATGGCTAGCCGCTTCCTCCTTCTCACGGTGGCGGTATGCCATAGCCCGTCGTCCACTCGCACCTTCGACTCGATCGATTGGAACCAGTCTTCGGCCCCTGGCTTAAGCTCTTTAACATCGGTGTCGGTGTAAATCAATTGAAGCTTCCCCTCGTTCAGGCCCAAGCCAATGAAGTCTCGTGGTCGGACGCCGATTTTCCGCCTCCATAGGAGCAGGCCAGAATCGTTATGAGTACGAAATTTAATTTCGTATCTGATACCGCGATCGCCGCGTTTTCTGTAATGAGATCGCTTGTTGTAGGTGGGTGGGTCGTTTAGAGAAAAATTTAAAGCTATCCAAGAATGTTAATGCAAGATAAAAAAGATAGATGAATTTGTTATGTTACTTTTAGCTAGATTAGTTTTATTCTTTTATAAGAATAATGTTTACAACAATTCCAAAGTAGTTTACTTATAATCCAGTAGAGATGTCGAAACTATGGATGGAGACCGAGAAAGTATTCCGAAGTTGATGGAACTTTTACAGGTGGCTACCTACAAAGTTTTTTTTTTCGACCTCGGCGACGCTGTGCTATTTACTGCCTTTTTTCAGTTTTTCTCTTATATCTCTTAACTAGGCATATTTTGTGTCCCGCGGTGTCAAACAAAGTTGGAGAACATTAAAATCCCCCCCAAGTTAGCACAGGGGCCTCGAGGTCGAAAACTTAGGATAGTCTTCCTAGTATACCCCCAAACAACCTGTAAGAGTTTCATTAACTTCGGAATACATTCTCGTCAGAAGTACATAACTGCTGGATTATTTAGTCTGGCTAAAAAAAGTTATGAAAGAAAACGAACTCTACATCCATTTTACTACACCCACACACCCACCACACCAACAAGAACAAATAAGTTAAAACCATATTTACCTAAACTTAACATACAGGCAACGTGTTTACTTTCGCAAGATTATACTGTGATAATAAAATTATTTGGCACATCCTTTGAATGCTATCTCACACCAAACAACCCCTCACCAATTTCTCTGTTAGTATGAAAGCTAGAAATACAGAATGTTTCGTTAGTATTATACAATAAGTTAAAGGAGATCAAAATGTATTTCAATGTAAGAAACAAATACATAGTTCCTACCTCCGACTGCCTCGACTTCTGTACGAGTAGTAATTGTTTCCATCAAATTTAATAGGCCTGCCATCACTGAGCATTTCGACGTTCATTTCGGTTTCGCAGTTCCTTCCCTGATATCCGTCATGGCAAACACATTTGTATTCGTTCAGCAGCGGAATGCACGAGCCATTATTTTTGCAAGGACTGAAACCTAGAAAGAAATTCGATGCATAATTTGTGATTCATAACTTTTGCCCCCATTCCTACATAATATACCAATTCATTTACTATTGTGTATTTGAGCAAGTACAGTTTGAGACAAGTCGAGTGGGAAACCTATGCTTAACTTTCGATCACAACATTTTCAATATCAAATCTAAAAGTGTATTTATCATGCATTTTTTCATCTACATATTGTAATGGAAAACTAAACTATTGTGGATTAAAATAAAGTATTTGAGCAATTACAGTTTGTGATAAGTCGAAATGAAAAACCTATGGTTAACTTTCGATCACAACATTTTCAATATCAAATCTAAAAGTGTATTTTTTCACGCAATTGTTCATCTACGTATTGTAATGTTAATTTAGTGAAAAATAAACTACTCCCCAATTTCCACCTCGCGCTCCGGTCATGGAAATCGTATGCGACTTTCAAAAATGTAAATTAGCTAAACCACCGGGGTAACATATCAGTGGAGCAAAGCTTTAGCCAAAACACTAACAAACAAAGCGGCGGCGCGATCCTCCTGAAGCTGAGGACTAGGGTGCGCTTTGTCGTGTCACTCCAGCACAGCATCCGGGGATTACTTCTGACAAATACTTACTAGTAACAACAGACGTCGCGCACACCCGCCGCCGCTGCGCGGCACAATAGAATTTAACTTCACTCACTGCGCCGCAAGGTGGTCCAAAATACTAAGTAGGGCTTTACTGATACGACTAATGTTGACTGTGTTGTAGAGATTCTTAGCTTAGGTACTTACGTGGGGAGCGCGCCATCGTAAGCCTTACGTCATGGCCCAGCTAACAAGTTGAGACCCATTTCAGGAGGCGCCGCGTAGAAAATAAAAGTGGGCCGCATTGCTCGCTTCTTGGAAAACTTTGTGAATAACTAGTGTTTTTTTTTTTATAAGACATCCGATTGAACTACATTAACACGCCCATACTTACACAAAAGAAGCATCGACCCCACAAACCTGCAGGATACCTACCACAAGCCTGAAATAGTTTTCATCGTGTCGAGATAAGAGGTTTTCTACCGTGTTATTTTAGTCCTCTACAGGGTGCACTCTAAGTCGATATCGGAACTTTAAGTGGGCTATCAACTGATCAATACAAACAACTTGTACTAGGTGGCGAAAAAAATGGAGTGAAAAAAATATCAGCTGTTCCATATAAAAGGTCGACTCAGTACTGCGCCAAATGTATGAAACAGCTGATATTTTTTTCACTCCGTTTTTTTCGCCACCTAGTACAAGTTGTTTGTATTGATCAGTAGACAGCCTACTTAAAGTTTCGCTAACGACTTAGAGTGCACCCTGTAGAAGCCGCAACGAGTTTCTGTGCCAGCTCTGTATAATGTCGACCAAAACAACAAAGGATTAGTAAGCTGTATACTTATGTGGTAGAGATGAGATGAGACCAACGAATCTGTTCATCTAGCTACAGTGATGCATAATGTAACTTTACTTACCATTGTCGGTGGGGTCGAGCCGAAATACCAACTGTGGCATCACTCCGAGTTGAGAGCTAGCTCTAGGAGATAATACTATTTGACTTACCATTGCCACAAGGTGGTCCATAATACTTAGAGACTCCAGTGGTAGCGCAAGGTAAGCGCTCCTCATCCAGGACCATGGCACATCTTGCCATATCACTTCCATACAACATCAGAGGGTTGCCATTTACAAAAATCTGCTGAATGGCTCCAATAAAACTACTCGTCACTCCGGACATTTTATGAGGTCGAACGAAGGCACTGTTTCAAAAAGAAAATACGTAGTTTAGAACATGAAGAGACTTCTGTGTAGCAGGATTTATAACCTCCAGTTACTCACGGCAAAGATCCGATAAATAGTGGTAGAGTCAACTCCAAATGGGTCAGAGGTGGCGCGGAGTGACCTTTCTTTGTTGGATGCTGATCCAACTGTAGGCTGCCATGACTCCCGACCCTGGTCAAGCGGGCTCTATGCCAACGCCCTTTTATTACAGGCACTGGGGCACTAAAATAATAAAGGTAGCTAAGTAAATGGAATGATAATAAAACAAACGAGGGGAGATGTAGGAATAAAACAATAATGCTAATTCAATTAGGAACCCACAGCAGCGATAGAATTTCCGCAAAATAAAACTGGCATAAACTTACGTGATATTAGCAATTCCGCTGCCCAAATTATACCTAAACTGGAGATATCCATTAACCAAGTTAATCGCTACGAAATCCCCCTTGGCTTTATTTGACTGGCCGGTGTAGAGGAGCATTCCAGAGAGGCGGTTCGTTAAAAACCAGATTTCGATGCGGAAAGCTTTCCCCAGCCCTTCGAGGGGTGGCAGTTCTAAGTAACTTGTCCCATTGAATTGTGGAACCCAACTCTCTTGCACTACACTTACATCTGCGGAGAAATATATCGAGTAAGAATGATGTCCTATGTAAGTAATCAGGTCTTAGAAATACTGATATGGTAAGAATTTTTCTTAGAATCAGAATCTTATTGTAAGGACATACCATTGCTACACGTATTTCCATTGGAGCCAATTTCGCCTCCGAGCAGACAGCGGCACACATGCCCACCTTCGGGTCCGATGTCACACAATAGCCCCTCATCATATCCGCAGGGATTCGATTCACATGGATCTAATCTATCGTCACAATTGGCCCCTTGGAATCCGATAGGACAGATACAACTATATTCAGACGCCGAGTCGTCCTCGGCCTTACAAGTCGCTCCATTTTTGCACGGCACACTCAGGCAAGGATTAGAATGGCATTCTCGAACGTTCTCCATAGAAACGACTAGCGGATCCGGACGGCCCAATTTCTTCGTTACTTGATGACGTATTATTCTCAAATATTGCACGCAGCCGATAAAGCTGCTCCTCGTACCGATGTTCTCGAAGATCCTAAACGGGGACGATAAATAATTGAAATTGATTCTCTTTAAAATAACTGCAACAGCTTGAAACAATGTTAAGTAAATTACCTCGAGAAGTTTGTGGGAACACGACCGATGTAAGTGTCCTCGGAGAGGTCTAATGCCTTCAAATGACCGGTTGATTGTCCCGCCACGTCCTCCATGTCATCGACCGACAAAATACCATCGCGATGATACCTTTTAGCCGACACTTTATGATACTCATTAAGGGTAATCTTTTCTAATGATGTCAATACAATAGGACCGTTCCCAAGATTGTACCTGTAAAAAGCGGGGGTATGAGATTGGAGTCGATACCCAGAAAGTCTTCGTCAGGGAATAAGTTTCTGCTTACCTAAACTCCAAGTATCCGTTCACTAAAGCGAGTGAAACAAAATCCCCAGTGCCGTCAGATTTCTGCTGATTGTACAATATGACACCGTTCTCAGCGAACGCTTTGAACTCAATATCGATGTTCAACTTATGATAAGCCTTCAGTGGTTTTAGTCGGATATAGGATGTGCCATCAAAGGACGGGGTCTCGATGTAGGTGGTGGATAGTCCTTCTTTAAGGAACGTTTCACAGTGTAATCCTGTGTAGAGCCCGGTACAGACGCAAGTGTAAGTGGAACCGGGCAGATCGATACAACTGCCGAGGTTATAGCACGGATCCGATAAGCACGCGCTGTATTCTTCTGTCGTTTCCTGGATGTTTTTCTCTGTAAAGAATTGAGCTTGTACAATATTTTTTCCGTAGAAATTGGAACTTATGTCGGATAACAGTAGGTTTTTCTACATAATTTTGAATGTTCATCATCATTATATTTAAGAGTTATTCCTTCGCAGCCTGATACGAAATGAAAATATAAAATGTCCGAGTGTTCACAATGAGAAAATAAAATACCACTTTTTTGGGACTCTAATAATTTTACTCATACGTAACGGAACGTAAACTAAAGCTCACAAACTTGAGGAGGTTTGTGGTTATTGACGTTTTAAAGCACGAGCTCGTGCTAAGAGCATTATCAAAAGTTAGCTAAAGTGTGTAGAGACTAAAACCGTTACCCTCCCTGGATGTTAAGTTAACAAGTGCACAGGTAGGAAGATACCTGCCAAGTTCGTGGTAAGTGGCAATTCCAACAATAACCAACTAAGTTACCTAGTCTAGTAATACTACTCTAACAAACTCTACCCTAAACAAGCGCTATCAATAAACACTTTATACAAACGTATTATAGTAATACCCCTTTTGGTTCATTTAGCCTGTTGAGACAGAGGGAAAGGGAACGTTAAAGTATTAACGTTAGACTATATTTACCTTGAAATATAAAATACTGATATCTCTATAGAAAAGATTCAATCTCTATCTCTACTTATTATAAAACAAAGTCGCTTTCTGCGTTCATCTGTTTATGAACCACAAAACGGGTTTTGATGCGGTTTTAACCGTAAATAAGATATTTTTTTCACTAACGGTTTTGCCAGGGTGGATCGCTAGTCGCTCATAAGAGCAATATAATTTTCAAGACAGTCTGCTCTTCGTATAGACAGATTTCATTTTGTCGCGCGCTTGAGCTAAAAATTTTGCCTCAGACGCATAAGTGAGTCAGAATAAGATATAGCCTATACAAGTATACAATATGTCCCGCTAGGAACAGGCCTTCTCTCACAAAGAGATTACCGTGAAGGAAAACATTGTGGGAAAACCTGAGCGTCGGAGGACGGCTCGGACGCGAAAATCACCAATCCGTGGAGGCCGTGGAATACGCGTGGAGGCAGAAGTAATAGAACTCTATTTGGGTAAAACAAAACGACGACTCACCGATGCATCCCTTCCTATGTATGTTAGGAGTATATCCGGGCCTGCAGAGGCATCCACCTCGGAAGCAAATAGCCCCAGGCAACGCGGCGCAGTCTATGTCATCCGTGCATAGGTCGCCGAGCAGTGGGCCGACCGCGCCCACAGTTGCTGTGGTGGCTGTTTGAGAACCTGGCAAGGAATACAATGGTTACTGACGTCTCGTAGCACCGGATGCAGAATTTTCAGGTCTCAGAAAGAAGAGAATATTTTGGGAAAAAGTTTGTTTGTACTTTATTGCACAAAAACTAAAAAGATATACTTAACAGAGATGTGAGACATTATGTACAAGGGCGGTCTTATTTCTATAGAAATTTCTTCCAGCCAGCCAGATTAAAAAGTCATTTCGTGACAGAGACACTTTGAGAATTTGATGTGGCCCTTATAATTCAACAGAATCTCATTTCAGACCGGAGCGCCCCCCACCGATAGAATTCCTTTATAGATTGTGCACGTCGCATGACATAGTTTGCAACGGTTTAAGGCGCCGTGCATAGTAAATAGCCCGCGCGCAAAGAAAAATGCACAAAATCGATTCCTGTATCAAATACACTAAGCAAATCGAAAATTATCACATATAAAAAACCTAACACAGCCAGTTTTGTGTTGAGATTCATAAACGTTTTGAAGATATTCTGGTTAAGAAAAAATAGGCGGCGCACTTTTTTTCAGACAAAATATCTTGCAATCTGTTATGGATATCAACACAAAACTGGCTGTTTTATATAGCTCTCACCTAATTCTTCTTTATATATTTTTATTTTATTTGTTAAGGAAAACAAACAGCAGTACAAAGTCTTCAATCTAAAGCTAATTCTAATTATTGTAGGGTTTGGTATGTGAAAATTTTCGATTTTTTTAGTGTATTTGATACAGGAATCGATTTTGTGCATTTTTCTTTGCGCGCGGGCGTCCGGCCGGACTATGACTATGAAATACCTGCTCGGGCAAGCAAAACACTTTTGACAGATTTTTTGACAGTATGAAGGGTAAGCAAGTATTTTGGTTTTTTCTTAAAAAAAGATTCACGATCAATAATAAATAATAATGCAAACCTGTCAGATTATTAATCTTCAGAAGAAAGAAAAACCTTTTACACTTTCCCCATAGTTTGATACATTTGGACCAAAATTGCATGAAATTTTGTTTACTCTCAGTCAGATCAACAGTAGTTGGCATACACACATAGCTAACTGGCAAAGACACTATTCGAGACGAAACAGGGAACGCAAAAAATAACCAAGGGGTAAAGGAAAAACGAAGCAAACTGCAATAATACTGAAACGTGACGTCAAACTTGCGCTACGTTTTACTCGGAAAAGTATAAATAGGGATTCGATTTGTCGAGTATTTTCTACTTACAGACACTGCAAAAGGATGGACGAGTGCACTGTATATGGTTTAATGTGGGTTTAGTCGGTAATAGGTTTGCGGTAGTCAGTCTGCCTACCTTTAAGCTTCTGTTCCGAGGAAACGCTATCAAAATCACTCGGCGTTTCTTTGCGCGTCCATTCGTATTTGTTATAATATTTGTCTGGATTGAGAAGATGTCTCGTTGACTTTGAGGCAGCACCGTCATCCTGCTGGGTGAACTGGATAGGTGAAGAGGGGCGCGGGGGCCCGGCTGTGCCAGCAAGTTCCGACAACTTGCACGGCCCGAAAGCCTGAATAACTATGTCTTCTTGCGTGCGACACGCTTGTAATTTGAGGTGACACTCCGACTCATAAGTTTTCCCGTCGCTCCCGCATACCTGTTGGGTTACGTTAGTCAAGTTAAATGCGCTGCGACACAAGCGCTCCACTCGTAGGTAGCGAGCAGTCAGGTTCATAAAGTTGTAATAACGAGTGATACTCGCCAGCATGTTGGTGTCGCTGTCCGGGCAAGGGGCGGCCGCACATTCACATAACGCGCCCCCGGTCCGTTCCGTGCACACGGCGCCGAAATAACACGACAATTCACTACACGACTCAGCCACCCCACCGGTTTCCGCTAAAATGGTAAAGTTATCTCTTGAAGGTTAAATCACCCGTGAAGGAATGGGATGGTGAAAATAAAAGATATCGAGAATCGGGTTACTGTGAAGTGAATCAATGGAAGAGTTAAGATTAGGGGGCGAAAGTGCTTCTGAGATTGCGGGCGTGGTTAGGTAAGAGTTATACTCACGATCCAGGCAGCCATTAGGCCCTAGTCTTCGTCTGTGATCAGCGCAAACTGTGCATTTTTGTCCTTGAACTCCTGCTCTACACACGCATCTTCCTGTCATCTGTTCGCAATCTTCTCGTACGGAACCGAATGCTGAACAACCGCACGCTACAAGAAAAGGTCAAGTTAAGTTACATACAAACGTAAACACGAAGGCTGGGGCTCAATGAAATGTCACTTACGGATACAGCCAGTGTGTCCGGAGCCTATGCGTGGTAGCCCCCAATAGCCGGGCTCGCAGCGGTCGCACTTAAGGCCGCCAACCCCCGGGCGGCACGCACACTGTCCGCTCTCGTCGCATCGATCTGACACAGAGCCCAGGCGGTTGCAACCGCAAGTCGAGCTCACGGACGAAGGACAGCCCTCTTCGTTAGGACCCACGGCTGCGTTCACCCCATCCGAGCAACAGCCGTACATCGTCTCCGAGCAATGCGAAGACTTCCGCTCCAGAACGTCCTTCGTGTCGTCTGGCAAGGAATTGAGCCATAAGTATGAAGGCGAAAAAATACATTAAATAAAATCCCCACACAAATAAATGTTGCACCGTGAACGGCGATTGCATGTGCGGCGCCAGTGAATAAATTACTCAACTTTATGAGACAGGGACAAAAGGTTCTAAGCGGTAACAGCTAGCGTGTTTACATCCAATTCCGTGGTGTATATCTTCACCCTGACAAATCAGTAGTAGATATGCAAGAACATTTAAAGAACTATACACGCATCAGACAAATAAAACTTGAAACGTTTTTTATTCGTGTTGGAGAAATGTGGAATGTGGGAACTTACTTTTAGGGCAGCACCTAGCCGCAGCGAGTGTTATATGGCAGTAGCTTCCGACTGGGCAATCTTGTCGATGCGGCCCGTTGCCACAGTCAATTTCAAGTCCCGTTGTTAGATCGATCATTGCTTTGTTGCTACCGCAGGGTCTCACTTCCATACCTGTGGTTTAGGGAACATTGGGTACTTTAAACATTTACGAACAAGAACTACTCACATAAAACAAGAAACTTTGAGTAGTTACTAAAACCGCAACCGAAAGAAAGTTAGTGAAGCGAGCGTGCACAGACCTTTGCACAGATCCAGCGGCCTCAGTCGGAGTTCCAATTGTTTTTGGCAGCCCTCCTTCCGCATTGCGCACAGACTGGGGTAGAGTCTGAAATCGGAGGCGCACACTGGGAAGTATTCGTCGTCGACGGGGCATTGGAAGAGGCAGGAGCAGCGGGGGTAGCCGTCGGCGCCGACTTCGCAGCTGGCGCCGAAGTCACACCGGATGTCCCGGCATGCCGAGCCCTCTGTCTCGCCGCTGTCCGTCGGGCCCAGGGAATCCGTTGACCCCTCGCCCTCGGCCACCGTCGTGGTGAACGCGGTCGTAGCTGCCCATCCCACCCAAATATTTGCGTGTTAGTCGAGCGATAAAGCGGAAAGTTAGTTAATTGATCGAGGACGGGTCGCTTTATTGGAATTACTGCTAACAACTCGCTTGATGACGGTCCGCGCTCGCCGGTAAATATTTTGACTCGGAGCCCACAAGTTTTGCAGGGATTTTCCGTGTGGGTAGTCGTTGAAAAACAATCTCCGTTATGTTAAGATAATAGTGGAGAGTTAGTGCAGGAATTCTATGTTAAAGGACACCGGATTTTAAGGGGCTGTTACAGTTTCAGGGCTGACCCGACTCTACTGACTTCGAATCAATTTACACAGGTTCAGCATCGGGTCAGCACTGATTTGCGTCGAGCCTTTAGGGAGAGAGGATCACGATTTACACTCGTATCTCGTATTACATAATTGTCATACATAGTCACAGGCTTCGCCAACCCATTGAGCGGAGCACTGAAAAACGCCACGAAAGATGAGACTTGACCGCGCCTCCCGCACTCTTTGACTCCCTGTCCCTTCCCGCGCCCAGACCTCATACCGCTAAAGAGACCTATAAATCTACTGCGCAAGTCAAACCACGTGTGTCAAGTCTCATTTTTCATGGTGCGTATTATAGCGTAGAACGCATTGAATAGCTTTAGTAACCGTCCATTAGGTACGTACTCATAGCGATGGGCGGGACGACGGCGAGTCGATCCTTGCAGTCGCCGTAGAAGATGACGTGCAGCGTGGCCGGGGGAGGGAGACGGCAGGCTGCCTTCTGCAGCTCGCACTCGTTGGGGTAGGTCTCCATGGAGCTGCCGCAGACGGGCTCAGGCGCTGCGCCGGCGCACTCGGTCGGGCATACGCACTCGCCCGCCGCGCAGCGTGCGCCGAATGAACAGTGCACCCCGTCGCACAGGGCTGATGACAAAATATAATTTTAAGCCGAGGTATAACTTACCATCAAAAACGGGGGTTTTTAATGTGTTTTGTAATTGGCAAGTAACTGGTTGGATTCTTTAAAGTACACACGACAGCACGTTAGACTGTACACTTTTGTTGTAAAGTCGCCCGTAACGTAACCGAGTAGAGTGCTAGCGTGTAAGCGACTACGTGCTGTCGTGTGTACTTTCTGATCGTAGATAATCGTAACGTAAAACTCTCAATGAGGAAACGGTACATAAAAGTAGGTATGTACGTATAATGTATCGCTCACTTATAAATCATGATGGAAAACATTGTCTAAAATACTCGTACTGCAAGTCCAAGATTGAATAATTCAGGCTTATACTTATCCATATTTTGACCAGATTCAAAGTGATAGACTTGCTACTCGTCACGTAAAGCATGGGCCCGATTCAATGAAGCATGTAAATTTTTGACCTGAATCACAGCGATAAGCTTGCCAATTGTCACGTAAACCATCGACCCGATTCAATGAGTTGGTCATTTAGATACAAGAGAAACAAAAGAAGAATGCTAATGCCGAGCGATAAATAAACAAAACAAAATCGGCTGTTGTTTTTCCATTCAATGATAACCCGAATAAATATTTCACCTGCCCCCGAACCCGACGTAGTAGTAAATAAGGTTTATTTCGTTTTCGTCGTGGAAACGATTCCGCGAGCAGCCAACCAAAATTTTGCAGAGAAACGAACGGCTAAACGATAATGTCATTTTGTCGGACAATCTCAAGTGTTCCGCCGCGCCTGCTCGTTTCATCTTTGAGGGAAATTAAACTTTCTCTCTGTGCCGCAATGAGGAACGGGGGAAGACATCCGTGCAAATTTAATAACGATTGTTTACCACTCTCCACGAAATGAAAGCCTCACAAGCCCGATTAATGTTGCCTAAATGTTTTCTGTTTTGTTTAGATCTTTGAACGAGATCGAGTCAGAAACGAATCGTGTTTTTAACAAGTTTCTCTCACTTTCACAATGTCCCAGGTCTCAGGCACTGCAGCGCCGAGTGGTCTCTTCACCTATCTAGTGTGAGTGAAGGTGCCACTGGACGCTGCATAAATCATCTCATTACGTAGATTCAAAGGCCTCACTGAGTCCGCTAATGAAAGGCCGTGCAGGCGCTCTACCAATTGAGCTACCGGGCGAAGTAACTCTCGATGCGAATTTTGGAACCTCATTGTTATTCGTCTTACGGAAGGAGGGCGCCACCTGGTGTTATAGTTTGCATTAATCCTCACCACTCAATGCGTTCATCTTTGGAGACGAAATGCTATGGAATGTTTATTGCTTTAGAAAAACCAAAAAGTGAATGTTGTTTATCGTGCTAGGTACTTACAATTTATTTGAGCTGCATTTGTCGAGCTTATGTTCATTCGAGCCAAAGATATTCGAGATTTTTGGGCTTTAGTAGCGGACTCTTTATAAACAAGCTACAGACGATAAAATTTTTATAGATTCAACAATCCCGGAACTTAATTGAAAACAATTTCATTGCTGTTAACTAGATACTATTAATCATTGCCGTACATTTAAGTTAATGACATTTTTGGTGGGTTAATTTACGAAGCGACCCACTTTTAATTTCACCTTGTACTCGTATTGTATAAGGCCTAAGTACTCAAATATACATTATATTAATTGTACACACGACAGCACGTCGACCCTTATACGCTAGCACTCTACTCGGTTACGTTACGGGCGACTTTACAACAAAAGTGTACACTCTGACGTGCTGTCGTGTGTACACATTCACTGAAGCTGCCTGTAAGGACGATTTCCATTACGATAAATGATTTCAGATAATTACACACAATTGAGGAATATTTTATTCAGTCAATAATAAATACTAGGTATAATCCGACAATAAAGTTAATGGACGTTGACTCCCACTCAAAATAGTTCGGTTCAATACAGAAAAATAAACTTTCGTAGTGTTAGCTTTTCTGACACTTTTGTTAGCGATTAGTCTCTCAGTTTGCCGGATCAAATTACTATTATTAGAACTCTTTGTTTTATAAATCAAATAATAATACCTATAATAATACGTATTTTGTGGACGATATTAGTTAAGCAAGCCTTCATTGATACAAAACGTATTATACCCCTAGGTAGTCACATTTTAGAGAAACCTATACATTTTCTAATACACAACACAACATAATCAAGCCATTGATTTATCAGATGGCTTCGTGGCCACCCCTTGTATAAAGTCACGGCTACCGGCTACGTAACAAATAAAGCCGATTTAGCTTAATCTTGCGTTTCGAATATCCGAGTACCTACCCGTATTGATCTGGCGCCTAACCACGACTTCAAGTGATCAGTTTGTACAGAATAAATAAAAAAATCTGATTATTCGTTTGTACTGAATAAATATAAAATTAGGTAAGTAACTCACATGTTAAAAATGAAATTGTAAAGTTCTTCTATACAATGTGTTATAAAAGGTCCTAATTCTTTTTGCAGGGTGTCTCACATACTAGTCAACAGGTCGATATTTCTGAAAAAGAAGTTGAAATAAAAACAATTTTTATTTTGAAACCTCATAATAAAAAAATAAAACAATAGTTTTATCATTTTGGATTTTGTTCATACGTAAACACATGGTTGTGTGCGTAGGTCCATTTGCATACTTTTAAGTTGATATAATATAATTGTGGAAATCAACGTAAACCATATGTTTTAAAATACTTTTCTCCAGCCACAGCGCTTACATTTTATTAATTTAAAAATCAACGGACAGTCATAGAGCAAAAATAAAATTTGCCATGTGATCCCTATCACCGGGTGCTATTACCCTGTAAAGAGAGTTACGACCTTTGTTAGCACATTGTATAAGAAAAAGGGCGCACTACTGTGTATTTTCTTCTTTAATCCCGTTACCGGTGGACCGTGGAATGTGGGGTCTATAAAAGCGTTTCTATTTTATCATTTTTCTGTCCATGGCCAGACGGCAGCTCTGGCCAAGTGTCAAGGAGAACGGTCCTCTTCCACAGGGACGGTCTTCCGGGTCGTCGCAAGACTCAGGCAGGTTTTCAGTCCGGCAACAAATCTTGCTTGTATACAACTCATGGTGTGTGCCAGTAATCCGGCCCGGAGGTCGAACTGGCAGGTTTCGGTGCCAAGCTGCGCTAAAAAGGTAACTACTTGGGGAGCGACGATTCTTTATCAGCCTATTGGGTTAATGTTGGAGATAATTAGGAGTTCTTATGTTTCAGTTAAGTTTTCCTGCGTAATGTACTTCCCCTGGCTACGTGCGGCTTAGTTGGCGCCGCTTATTGACATGTCTTTCCTGTAGGATAGGCCGACTAAGCTGACAGCATGATATAAGTGCTGGGCAAGCCTAAACTCCAGCTAAATAATGCCTTAGGCACTGCAACGTCCGAGTGGTCGCTTCAACCATCTAGTGTGAGTGTACGTACACACTAGTGTGAGTGAGAGATACCTACCACAGGACGCTGTATATATCATCTGTCCTAGATGCAAAGGCCTAAGTTACTAGCTGGACTACTGTTACTGGTAGGCATAGAATTTTTAGGTGTAGTAAGTCTATGCTAGTAGGCCTTTGCTCAGAGAGAGATAGAGAGTTCTGACTACGCCTACCCACATCTTTCTTCTATATTCTAAAAGAGTAGAGTGCGAGATCAATTTAAGAATAACTTAAAAAGTAAGATTATTTGTTTTTGAAAGATTTAATTTGAAACTTTAGAAATAAGAGACTTTAATTAGAAGATTAATTACTGCTCTCACTCGGTCAAAAAGCTCTTTGCTAGAGATATTTGCCTTCATCCGTGTTACAAAGTACAATGTATTATTTTAACCCGACTGCAGTGAAGAAACGTTCCAAAAACAGTGCGTATAGGTTTTTCGAAACAACAAAACTGTAGGAACATTATATAATTTTGCGTGTCACCAAAACGGTAGCATACGCGTAGCGTTTTTTCACAATGACATTTGTTCACTAAGATGAAAAAGTTCTTATCGTCCAATATCGTCGAAAAAAATCATATCTGTCACTAACGATAGAAAGAAACTAAAATAAACAAGATTTCGTATCACATTATGAGGAAAGGTATCCGTAACGGAAGCTGGCTAGTCTCTAAGGACATAGAAACAAAGTTAAACAAACACGGGACACAACAGTTTAAAATGAAATAAACTTTTAATACACGTGTTGAAGCAATAAAGCCCAATGGCCGCACCTCCAACGAATGTGATATGGTCTGTTTTATGATAATGCTATTTTTCTAGGGGACAAAAACACCCCTGAGTCCTCTTTGCCAGCTCACATGACGTACCGATTCGAAACAGAGAGAAGAAACAGCTCAGTCGAGAGTCTTCAACTGTACGTAATCTCTGCCATTTTATTCACATAAAAACTAGAAAGGGTTTCCATGTAACATTCATAAAAAAGCAGTTTGTATCATAAGGGCGTCCATAGATATAACCCGTGTCATTAAAGAAAACATTTAGGATGGACTTCAAAATACTCGCCCTCTCGCTCTAATTTAATACAGTCAAAGCGAGACAACGCTAGGTTTTTAACTCCATCCTAAATGTTTTGTAAATGACACTGGTTATACGTGTGTAGACCGCAATTATTTTGTACTTGTTATCGTCGGGTGACATTTGATAGTAGTATTTATTTTAATAACTCTGTCTAATTTATTACTAAGTACATACATAGCAATTATCTACTTAATCCAGTAGTTATGTACTTCTACCTGGAAGTTAACAAGTTTTTGTTTTTGATCGAAGCCCCTATGCTAACTTGCAAAAAAAAATAATGGTTCAATATTGTACTGACTTTCAGTTTTTCGCTTATAATTTATCTCTTAGATTATGCATATTTTTCCCAAAATGTTGTAGGTGAATCAGATTTTCAAGTCCAATATTAACGGAGATTCAGGCCCGGTTTCTGAGTCGAGAATTTTACTAGAGTGTGAAAAAAAAAATCTAGAAAAGCATGGCGCATGAGCTCATCTTAGGATTTTGTCAGAAACTTCTTCTGAAGGGACATATGATTTTTTCAACATTGGTCGGGACATCGCTAGTTAGCCTTATACCGAGCCTTAAACGAGCATCCGAATTCAAATCAGGTGGGTTTAATCCCAGATAAATAGCGGGCACTTACCGCAATCTCCTCTGTAGGCTACTGTCAGGTCGCTCTGCTCGCGACAAGCCGTCGACTGCAGCTCGCATTGGCTCGGGTACGTCTGACCGTCGGTCCCGCAGACCACGTCAGTTTCCTGCCACGCCATTTTAGGGTAAGTTTTCGGCAAATAAAGGATTTCAGGTATTAAGGCTGGAAGATAGTAGTGTGGCGGGAAATTCAAAATTTTCACAGTTTTTTACATTTTGTAACGACAAGTTTTTTGGGCACTACCACTGCTTCGTAGACCAGAACACATAATCGGCTGAATTATTGTTGTTCTGTTGTTTACAATAATGAAAAGAATACGGTTTTATTTTCGCGAACGAAAAATCGCTGAACAAAAATAGTTCAGTTTAGCTACAAAATGTAAAAGTCTGTGAAAATTTTGAATTTCCCGCCACCTTGCTATCGTCTACCCTTAAGCCGCAAAGCTTATTTTATCATTTTATGATCAAACTAGACTCAATAAGCCACTACATGGAGTTCTTAGCGCCTTGTTGGGAGATATGTTTAGAATTATTTGATGGGTTTTGTTCAGTGGTGAAATCGAAGCTAGCAGTTAGAGGAAGGGATTAAAAATAAAATAAAGTAAAATATACTTTTTGAAGAAACCTAAAGTTGATAGTTAAAATAAGATACCTATACGTTAATAATTTCCAAAAGCTTTTGAAATAATATTTATAAAAGGTTAAAATTAAAGAAACTTCAAGAGATATCAATAGAAAAATGTATAGGGGACTTAAAGCGCAAAAGATAACGTCAAGG
This sequence comes from Zelleria hepariella, assembly GCA_949319315.1. Taxonomy (NCBI): domain Eukaryota; kingdom Metazoa; phylum Arthropoda; class Insecta; order Lepidoptera; family Yponomeutidae; genus Zelleria; species Zelleria hepariella. The sequence goes on from OX439382.1 coordinate 6,869,204, forward strand.
TGTCAGCAAGATAAAATTGAAATCGCAATGAAACTCGTCTCGAGAAACTAAAAACTCAATTGGACGGAGTATAAAAGCGAAAACGATACTGAAGATAAAATTCTAAGCTATAAAAGAGCTTTTAGTGTCGATAGTTTATGTTATTTGCTTAATCACTTTTTATTATTTGTCATTAGATAAGTATTTTAACGGCTACAAGGCTGGCTGTCAATTTGTATTTAATTAAGAGCATTTTAATTACTCTTTTACGAATTGAGATTAGCACGTTAGAGGGAATTTCGCACAAATGATCATCGATATAAAAAAAAAAAACGTACTACGACACTCTTACTGGAATTATAAGCGCGTTTTCACTGATTTGTCACTAGGTAATCATCAAGACGAACACATTTAGTGAAAACTTCCTTCTATCTAGTCAATACTACAGGGTGCACTCTAAGTCGATAGCGGAACTTTAAGTAGGCTATCTACTCATCAATACAAACAACTTGTAGGTACTAGGTGGCAAAAAATATGGAGCGAAAAAAATATCAGCTGTTCCATACAAAAGGTCGACTCAGTACTGCGCCAAATGTATGAAACAGCTGATATTTTTTTCGCTCCATTTTTTTCGCCACCTGGTACAAGTTGTTTGTATTGATCAGTAGAAAGCCTACTTAAAGTTCCGCTATTGACTTAGAGTGCACCCTGTAAATAAGAGATAGTTTTCATTGTCTATACAATGCTACAAAATTTCGTAAAAACTGAGAAGTTCAGTTAGAAATCAACCAAAAAATCTCGTTCCTCCTTTTAACTTGCCTGGGCGTCTGTGCAGTTGTGGTTGCATACGCAGACGGGTCTTCCCGTGACGTCATCCAGCGAGCAGTCACCACCTCCTTGGCATACGATGTCGGAGCAAGTTTCTGAAATTACCGAGCTGTTTAGAATCCCTTTGACGGAATACCTACTTAATCTTGGAATACCTACCTTATAACTTTGTCAATTGCATGTTAATAATAAGCTGAGCTTAGTTTCACATCAGCGAACGAAAAACCTTCTTTGCCTGCTATAAAGGGTTGAAAAAAGAAAGTCGTTGGAGGGAAAGAACCCTAACGTTGTATGTAATGGCAAAAATGCTGAAAAGTTTTTTTTTCATACTATACCTAAGTAAAATTCCATTCAAACCTTTTAAATACAACCGTAGGCTAGAATGCACAGCTTGTACCTATTAAATAAATATCATATAGCTATAGGCAGCAGCAACTTTCCAGTGTTTACTTTTCCACAGCAGTAGGAAAAGTAAAAACTGGAAAGTTCCAGATTGTTTCATTTTGATCTTAAGGATTCATAAACTCATTACCTACATCTCTTCAGCCATCTTTGTAGTACGCCGTATCACCGTCAAAGACTTTAGAAAAGCAATTTATCGGCAATTCCATTAAGTAGGTATACTCAACTCAACTAAAAGCTATTGAAGAAATTATTTACGTTGAATATTGTTCTGATATTAACAGTTCCAGTGGAATCTAGCGGTAATAAGATTACAGGTAGCTTGAAATCCCATCACGAGTCATGTTTCAATTAATCACTGGCTTGGTTTAATCTTTTTAATTGACATTTCAGCAAGGTATGTAAATTATAGGACGGTGTGGAATTTATTACGGTAGAGACTGTATTGATAGGTGCGAAATAAATGACCTGCATTGTATTGACATTCTGATTACCGATAGCACAATATCGTTACAGGCTATACAATGGCGAATTTTGATTGGACATTGGACTCCCTGTTCTCACGCGCACGAGTAATAAAGAGAAATAATATCCTTGTTTTTCCGATTTATTTGTAGAAAAAAGTTGTTAATGAAATTAATTATTCATTACTCTCATCTTATGGCTTGGTAGGTTTAAGGGTGCGCAAAATTCGTGAGCAATATTGCGGTTTTCATTTAATACAATCATAAAATATATAATTCCCTTTCAATTGAGACGAAATATTTCGCCATCTTTGGTTACTCGGTATAAAGAGTTATTTCCGTTCACGGAGCCGTGAAATTCAGTAAACGACTTTATGAAATCAAATTTCCAATAATATTCACTGAAAACATTTTACTTGGTATTTCTAGATACCTACTCTAGTCGTCAAAGATTTTCATCGATAGCTTACCTTTAGAAAAACCCGAACTCAATGAAACTAGGATGTTGTTGTTTGTACCTATACAGTAGTGGTACTCCCAATTTTCCGAACTTTAGCCTGTGGAAACTTGAGGAAGGGGACGAAAAACAGCATTTTTTTCGGACTTTTTCCAAGTTTTTAAATATTTCGTAAACGGTTCGTTTAAGCGGCATCCTAAAGTTTCATTGAGTTCAGATTTTTCTCAAGGCAGATAACGATGTCGGGTTATACAGGTAGGCCCATTTATAAATGGTCGCTAAAATTTCAAAGTTATCGTTATCTTAACTGAACAGTTACACACACTGAACAGTTATACACGCTAGCAAAAAAAATACCACTATAAATGCGCCACCCTGCATAAACTTATTTGCGATCTTCGTTTATAAAACTACGTCTACGGAAATGCTTTAGTCATAGAGACCTTAGTCATTGAAGTTTTCCTAGGTTTTCCCTTTTAATTAGCAAGTTTATCTAGGTTTTTAGCTCGATGCATATATATTTATTTCGATCTATTTAGATCAAAAGAGTGCAGCTAAATATGGCAGGAACTAAGAAAAACTGTACTTAGAGGATTATATGCATCGAACAATAATGAATATAATATTTTAAAATTAATATAATCATCAGGTACTCACGACAAGTCTCATTGTACAGTATCCTCAATTCCCCCTCCTTGATGCTTTCCTGGCACGCCTTCATTCTCATCTTGCACTCGCTGCCGTAAGTGTTGTGGTCTGAGGCGCAGACCGGCGCAAGCGTCGCGTCGCAGACGGGGCATGCGCACTGGGGCGCTCCACCGCGCGAAACGCACGCGCCCCCCCAGGGGCAAATGGCTCGCGCGCACGGGTTTTCTTCGCCTTTGGGGAAGATAAATATCATCATCAGTTAACACGTTGATTATGAGATGGATAGATCTGTCCTCTCCGCCATTGTTTATCTATTTTCTTTTTAACGGGTGGTCCTTATAAGCAGAGGGCTCTCAAAACAGTTTTCTATTCCGGTTAATTGCTCCTTCAGATTTATGTGACAAAATAAATTATTTTCCAATTTAGAAGTAACTTTAGGTTCGTTGTAGAACTCTAGTTTTTGTAGTAGGTAAGCGTCACGAAGCGTCGCTTCAAATAAGTAGAGGCAGAAGCATGTTAATCCATTTTTATCGACATTGCTTCGAAATATGCGACATTTTGTTGCAAGACAAAACAATGCACACGACATCGACAATTACTTGACTCGGTAGCTCAATTAGTAGAGCGCCTGCACTGTATGCGAGAGGTTGCGGGTTCAAGTCCTGTCCCGAGTGACTTTTTTTCAACTTATTATAAATGTTTAAAACACACGATTTTAAGCAGCAAATTATTTGAAGCAGGCACGGAATCTCGTACGTCCTTTTGTCCCAGCCGCATCGCCTCCTCGCACTCTGGCCCAGTCACTCACCGCAGTGCCCCATGTACGCCACACGGATGTCCCGGTTGTCGCGGCACGCAGTCCGGTCCAGCAGGCACGGACTTTCGTACGTCCGTCCGTCCGTTCCGCAGGCCGGCCGGGCCACCTCCTCGCATTCCGGACCACACCCGCACACGGCCACGCCGCGAGCGTCCAACGTGCAACGCTCCCGCACGCCACATTTCACCGACGCGCAAGGGTGTTGCGCTGAAAACAACTCTGCGATTAAAAAAGGAGGCGGCGAAAATTACCAAAAAAATGGCCGCTAAAATCACAGTTTAATAAAGGATAATAAAATTATTTCGTCTATGTCAAAATTTTATTCTTTCTGGTCCGCTAAGACGGTCGATGCTCGGTGTCCAATTACTTTCTTTAGAGGGGAATGTCGCTTCAACACGGGCCTCAATAAAGCTGCCTCTTTGCATTTTCGAATAAAGATTTAATTTTAGATTAGGAGACGAGACATTGGATTAGCTATTTTCTTGTTAAACACGAATTTCGTTGAATTCTAGTTTTCGTTAATTACTTCCGCTTTGTTGAGTTTTTGTTTGCTTGTTTAATGGGGGCGTCAATTGAAAAGGAACGTAAACTTCTTTGTTTTATTTAGATTGTTTTCCTTTCCTTTCTTATCAGATCGCACTTATTTTACTCACCAGAGGCACAGTCTCCTCTGTACGCAATAGTCAACTGTTGTCTGGTTCTACATGACTCTCTCCTCAAGGCACACTCGCTGGGATAATCTTTGAAGTCGGATCCGCAGACCGCTGAGCCGGATCTTACAAAAAGATCGCACTGAGGGCCACATCGACAAATCGGGGCTCGAGCTTCGTTCAGCTGACATTCGCCGCCGTCCGCGCATTCGTGTTCCGAGCAAGGATCTGAAAATGTTTGCTTAGTAAGTGAAAGCCCTAGTGGAAAGAAATTCAGTAATTACTCTAACCACCCACCGTTCAATTAAAAATATCTATCTACATCACGTAAGGGTGAATTTCAAAGGACAAGTTGTCCAGGTCGAAGTTGAACAAAAAGTCTAACATCGGACGGGGTCGTAAAGCAAACAAAACATCTAACAACGAATGTTGGAATGTGCGGGCATTCGGCATAGCACAAATTTAGTTGAGATCGAACGCTCTGGGACAAGTTTCCTGAAAAGGGTTAACAAAATGTAGGTAGTCGATAAAGTAGTGGAAATTAAATTACTTTTATGACAAAGAAACGGACAAACTCCCCTCACTTTGTATGAGGAAAATTGCTCCACTGTGTGCTCCATGGAAGTTTTCGCAACTTTTAGGTGTTCAGATAATTTATTACATTCCTTTTATTCAAGAACAAATAAGGGCCTGTATAATTTATTGTTTTTCCATTTTCTCTCTTTAGTGAATTGTACGCACTCGCTTCTCTGAACACGAAAACAAATGTTATAATTTTATGAGGGAGAAAACTTTCACGAGTAAATATTTTTTCTATGGCAACATGAATAATGGCTGCTCGTTTAGCACTTGGTTTCGGTCATTCTAGAAAATACTGAGTAGTTTGTATTGTACAAACGATATCGATATTAAAAAACTTGAGTAATGTTACAAAATACCTATCCTTTTTATGTCTCCCGGCTGGAATTAATGTGGCAGTCGGCAGATGACCTACGCGTTACTCACGCGACTGTGTCTGAAGGATACAATATTCCAAAAAGTCAACCTGAAAACGTGAGTTGAAAGAGGCACGTGGAAATAGGGAAAATGCCTGGATTGATATATAGCAGGGCGTCCGTTCTAATAAAGGGAGCATGACAGAGAGCGTGTCACCTTTCCATGCACGTTTTCCTCTCACATATGCCGATTTCGTCTTGACAGAGGCGAGTCATCTAACGCGGGCGAAGCGAAATGAAATGTTGACCCCTTTTGTGTACTCCGCGCTTATTATTAAGAAGTGACCCTTTCTTAACGAGTTCCTTTTATACTCTCGAACATTCAGGGCAACAATACACAGCCATTTGTTTTAATTAATTTTCCTCATTAATGTTATAAGAACTGAGGGCCGCCGCGCGACTCGGAAAAATTATTCTTATACCTACCGAACTTTTCTTTGGCCGTCAGCTGTTAGAAATAAACATTGAATGTATTTTTATTGCCACAGGAAGCCTTTTGGGGGACTTAATTGCGATAGCAATAAATACCAGTGTTTCCTCTCAGTGTAAAAGGTTAATAGAAGCATTTGTCACTCACCGCATTTGCCGTGGTACTTGACGGTGAGATTGAGCTGGTTGTCACAGGCGTGCTTGTCCAGATGGCAGGCGGAGGGGTACTCGCGGCCGTCGGAGCCACAGACGGGCTTCCGGCGCTGGCAGCTCCGGGGACACCGACACTCTGGCTGACCGAAGGTGACCACGCAGCGCGCGCCCGCCTGACACGAGACCCCCGTGCACGGATCCGCTACTGCTAGACGAAACAAATCGCCCGATGAGTTGGAGAAAAATAAAACTCGCCATGAACGTTTTACAATAATAAGGCCCTAAAGTAAACCTAGTGGGAATAGCATAAAATTTCATATTCCTCCTGTTTCATTCCACAAACTTCAACGGACTCTAGGGAGAAATAAAACTAAAAGTGCCGCGATATAACAGTTTGAAAAAGTCTCGAAACAATAACAATGAGCACAATTATGCTTCTCCAACAGAAGTTCGTCCATCCTTCACGAATATGGCTAATAAAACAAGGCACTACTCCGTGGAGAGCTCGCTGCGAATTCAAATTCATTGGCACTTGACTTTTTTAAATCTCTACAATGAAAATCGTTCTCTTCCATTCCGACGGAACTGTTTTACCGCCACCAATCCGCCAAGATGTGGCATATTCATGAGGTGTCTTGGGGTAAAAGGTTATTCATGTCTGTGAAAGGGACGCTCTATTTTAAGAGTGCAGAGGTTAACCTCTACAAAGTGTTCGGGATTGGAGACTCACCGCACTCGCCCTCGTGCTTGACGCGTAGGTTGAGGCGGCGTTCGCAGGCTTCCTTGCGTAGGTAGCAGTGGTTGCGGTAGGTGCGGCTGGCTGTGGAGCATACTGGGGCAGGGCCGGCGGGGCAGCTCGCAGGGCAGGCGCAGTGAGCGCGCCCGTCGCCAAGCGACACGCACTCCGCCCCCCAACGGCAAAATGTCTTCTCGCACGCCTCTGTCAAATTTAGGCCCCATTAAAATTCTATTAGAGGTTGCGGCACCTCAATGAAAACATTTGAATAAGACTGATGATGACACAAACTTTCGGACGTTTGCGGAAAGGTTTTCTAAAGACGCGCGTAATTCTTCAGCCAACTGCGAAGAATGTCACAATTTCCAATTTTCTACCTGGGGAGACGCAGTCGTGACTAAATTACTAAGGAGCGCCAAAATAAGACGTGAATATCCGCTTTGCCGCGGCATTGTGGCTCAGCAGGCTTCGGGGATTACCGATCTCTACAGCTAGTTAAAATTCCGAGCAGACATTGTCAAGCGAAAAGTCACACAGTGATTCGACTAAAGTTAATTTCCAATTTTCTTCACGGCCTCGAACTCTGAAGTCGTATCAATTTAGAGCGACGTAGGGAAATGTGAATTGTATGATTGGGCAATTTCGAAAAAGGAAAGGGCGACGCATGACCTTGCGATATTTTAACAACTTATTAATTGTGAACCATAATTATAATAATGGTAAATATTTAGGGCTACAAAGTATCCCAAAAAATACAGTCAAGTAGAAGGGTCTGGGCTACAGTTTATAAGGTTTTCGACTGCCAGACAGTGGCAGGCAGGTTCTCACCAAGACAGTGCTGAATGTACCTAACAGTAACTCACAATAACAATCTAAAAACGTTTAATCTTCCTGTAGCTATGATTTATAAGGTAAAGAATGTGCAAAATTATTCGTGATATGTGTAAGAAAAATGTTCAATTTTCTGCTTACCTCCATCGGATTCAATCTGATCACATATGCGGTGGAATATAGGGAGGGTTCGACTCGTAAAAAAGGTTCCGGACGGACCAACTAAGTATACGATATAATCTAAATTGGCCGAACAAAACTTTCGTTATTCTAACCAAAGTCCCGAAAAACTCTGTGCAGAATGGGTACTGACCAAATAGTCAAGTTTATTTTACGTAAATAAAATTAGGTACGACTTGCCAAAGTCGATGATTTTATATAGATTTATTGGTAAATATATTTTTTATTATTCGATACTGAGAAAGTTCAGTTGCTCAAGGGGCAAGAAATACGTATAAAATTCTAAATCCATCCTTAGTGACGTCGGTAGTAGTAAGTCTCTTGAAATTTTATTTTGCTTTCGCAAAGAGGTCAACCGTCAGGATTAAACAGCGAAATGATTTCCTCCGTTTTTATAGGCTGTAGAGTTGTAGACGGATCCGCTTAAAGAAAATAAAGCGACCGGAAATAACAATTTGGCAAGAGACAAATAAATATAACGTTAGAGCGCGAATCACTGGCGGAGAAGCGAGAGATAAATGGAGACAAGAGGGGAGATAAAAATGATGGCGGATGCTCCGTGAATGGAACAAAATTAGAAAATTCACCGCGGTGCTTTTTCAGGCAGCCGTGTGATGTTTAAATTTTTCCAACGCAAATAATTCTTGGCTACTTACGCGCGCCGCAAAAATCCAAAATATTACCGATTCTATTTATTGGTAGGTACCGGTACGCCTACTTTTTTATTGTTGTTCTTTTCTATGATACAAATAGAGTCGGTCATCACACTGAACCCATCATAAAAGGATAGCATGTTGAAACGAATATGTTGAAGTATAAAGCGTAATATAAAAATAAGTGGTTCATGTTCGCCTACTCAAGGGCGAAGTAAGCTCGGCCGCAGGGCTGCTCGGCATTATGGACCTTATTGGCAGATATTAAGGCACAAAGGACCGCATTCGGAGTCCATCAAGTGACCCATTTCACTCCTTGTCATTGTCCTGCCTGAGCCCGAAATAACGTAGCCTGTCATTTACGCATCCTTTATGATTGTGACCGTGCGCCTGGTGGTATCCACTTTAAAGGGTATTGACTTGAAAAAGTCAGTAATTTTTTAGTTAGGTATTTTACAATGTCTTATCTTCACTTTGTTCCACTGCCAAGCAATTAACTGGATTCTCAGAGCTATTGGCATTTCCCACAAATATTTCACTGCGAGCTAAATATAGATATTGGCTGGAATTATAATTTAAAGCTAATGAGGTTCTGTACAGTTTTAACTTTTCATATTACCACCAATTCTAGAATATAATATTGGTAGTGAGAACTGAGAGGTTTTTAGCAAATATTTTGTTATGTATTAATTTCTAATCGTTTATACTTAAATTCAGAATTTCATCCTATTCAGATAAATTGTAGAATCTAACTAGGTTCTGACTGATTTCCGATTAGTTGCTGCCAAATTTACATTGCAGTTTCAATATCAAAATAGCTAAGAGTTTCAAATGCCGGCCAAAACTAATCTGAAACTTACTTCTAAAGCCCCAACTTTAGCCTTTCTGGCATAACCATTAACCTCTACCCAACGTCCATTGTATAGATACCCGAAGGAGCGCAGGCACGTAATACTGTTGGCAAAGCCTTAAGTGTCTCTATGGGAATGATACATATTCCTGAAAAGCTGCTGTATTCTAAGCAATTTCTACAATTAAAAACTTATTTTTTCGCAAAACATTGAAAATAAATTGTTTAGCAGCATGAAGAAGAACAGCAGCAAAAACAGCATAGACAGCACGTAGACGGTTCCTTATACTTTCGTTGCAAAGTCGCCCGTAACGTAAGTGAATAGAGTGCACGCGTGTAAGCGTCTACGTGCTGTCGTGCCTACGCGTAGGTACGTTACGTTTTTTAACCACACAAATCACAAAAAGGCAAAGATTGATAAACAATTTAACTTTTTAACTTTATCACGTTTCTTACCTTCCGGAGCGGGTGGCCGTGGCTGGTAATGTAAATCTGAAACAAAAAACATTCATTTTAAATATTTGCTCTGACTGAAATGAGAAAACGCCTTTTCACATTATAGCTACCATTTACCGTGAAGGAGAGAAAAGATAAAAAGGAAATTGCGAAACAAAATATTTGCATTGACCCTGGTAAGAAAACAACGTAAATAAATACGTAGCGATCACGTATTATCCATTGATTTGGTCCTGTTTGGTCAGTATTCACTTCGTGTGTACGGAAAATATTTGCCCATTCTGTAGCCCGAATGCACCGTAGTATCTTCGTGCACAAAATATAAAACTTGAATGCATAAAATAACCATATTGTTTGCCGCGAAACATATTACAGTTATGAAACTTCTGACGCGGTCCAAAATTCGCACGACGTCGGGAAAAATCCTTCGTTCGCTCTTGATTTATCCTGTCGGGATTTATAAACAAACTTTTTTGACGTCACTTTAGCTTTAAAGCATTTTATTTTAAATTCACCTGTTTCAAATATCGTAAACCGTACAATCATGATTGTACGCATCAAACATCTAAAAAACTGGGAGTCTCATTCAACTGCTCTCCTACACTACGGTTACTATAAACTAACATCACTGATCGAAGACTAACATAATCGGATACTTGACATGTTTTCGCCGCTAACTTTTAATAAATGTCTGACAAAATGATCTGGCGAACATTTTAACACATAATATGTCTGCCTACTGTCATCGTCAATAGCATAGTGTATTTATACAGGGTCCTATAAAAACATCTTGCTGGTGCCTTAAGATCACGTAATTCTGTAAGAGGACACAGGGTGGCATTCGGATGGGATGTAGGAAAATATTTATACAGCGAGCCCCGGAAACGAATGGGCTTATTACATTTCACTGCATGCAGCTGCACCAAGCAAATATGTTGGAAGCTGAATAAATACGCTACAATGTCACGTAGCTTCTTTATTTTTTCTCAATTTTAGTTCTGACACTGCCAACTGAAATGCTTATAAAATAGGTGGAAATAAGGCATAATTTAAATTACATGAGTGCGTGATGATTTTGTGAAGAAAAGCGCCATGTCATTCATGTAAAATATAAACATAATATACACCAAAAAGAAACAATTGTGAGCAAGTAAATGAAAAAAAGTGTCGGTAAAATGCAAACGGCCCGGACGGCGTAGCGACACGTTTATGTGTAGCCTCGTAGCCTCGTAGCACCGGTGCTACGAACGCTGCTACCGCGCTCTACGAACATTCTATTGCCGATCCTGATTGTCTAGTCTAGCTAGTAAATGCACGGTCATTTATTTATGAGTACTTACTTCAATGTTTAGAGTTGTTTCTAGTTGACAAAATATAAATTATCAAGATAATATGTTTAACGACCATAAACTTCTAGAAAAGATAAATCTAATATTATAAGTGGGAAAGTGAATGCCTATGTTTTTTCCTATTTAACACTGAAATGGCAAAACATTTTGGAGATACAAATAATAAACATTATACAATTTTATGTTTCAATCAATTTGGGCCACGTTGACTTCGAAAATAGACGAAGTCACAACTATTTCTTAGAAATAAAGCATCTAAAATCAATTATTTATATTTTCTCTTATCAAAAGAAATTGTATTTAAATGCCCGTAAAATATGCATTATAAAGCCATGTATTCACTAGGCGACAAATTGTCGCGGAACATGTCTAGGAACACTGTTTTTACGTGTCGCCGCGACATCGCGCTGTGTTCCGCGACGTCGCACGCGACATTCCAGCGACATCTACGTGTCGCAGATTGTGTTCCGTGTTCTGTCTCGCGAGCCAGAACTTCCTGCGACATCAGTCGGGCGACAGGTGTCGCCGAGTGTAGACGCGTCTGCGATTTGTTTTTCAACATGCCCGTAGAGTGGAGCAATTAAGCAGATATATATGTACGTAGCACAGCACTAACTGCCACGACTTCCTCGGGCGACATCTCCGTGGTGTGGACAGGGAAAATGTCTCGCGACATGTTGCCAATATGTTCCGAGAACACGCACCGTAGATGTTCTGGCACATGTCTCGCGACTTGTCCCCTAGTGAAATCGCCGCTTAAAAATCTAAAAGATGGAGTGAAAATTTGGTTTTGTCTTTTTTTCATCAATAAAACACATTTATAATATAATTATAATGTTTTTAATGTTATAATGTTTTCATACTGAAACAATGTCAACAAACACAAATGAATATGATGAAAATTAATTGAATAACTACGAAATTCATAATTTAAAAGTACCCTCGACATTTAAACTTAAAATTATACTTCGTGGACTTCGTGACGAAACCTCCTGCTCTGCACGTATAGACATTGTCTTACCTCTGTGCTGAGAGGATAAAATAGGTACTAGGCAATCTTGCGGCTATAATTGCATCTGCAAGGGCCTAGGTTTTATTGTAATACTTACTTGGATACACAACGCATCGCAGTGTTGTCGTGCTTCAACAACAAACCTCGCACCCCTTTGCCTGAGTCTGAGGCGTCAGTAGCAAACTCTCTCAAACTAAATAAAAATGCCATGAATGTGACACGGAGGGGCCTGCGGGCTAATGGCCTAGCAGCCCGAGGAATATAAATACAAAACACCAGGCACCGACGTGTTGTCCTAGATTGTACGAGTGTTTCGCCTAGCCTAATAACCACTTACAGAAAACTAGGGTCTGGAAGTAACCACTTACGCGGGCGTCGAGTTTTTTGGACGGTCGTTACTGCATTTTTCAGACTGAAAATGTTTCTATTTTTAACAATGCTACTTGAGCTGGTTCCTAACAAAAATAAAAGTGATTCACTGTTGTTTAAAGTGAAGGCTTGGGACGAAAAGCAATGTCTCAGGCACTGCAGCGACGGAGTGGTCACTTCACCCATCTTAAGTGAGTGAGGTGCTACTGAACGCTGTATTAAATCATTAGTAAATTCATTCATAGGGTGTCAAGAAAGTGCTGCCCCACAGCTCAGGTAAATGTTAAACGTAGGTGCACACCGCTGGCGATCAAAATAAGCCACCAAGTCTTTCAAATTTCACATACCTACTCGTAGTATTAAAAATACTATGAGTATGATAGTAAAATATGAGACGCTCTCGATACCGCTGAATGGCCAGTCACAAAATTAAAATAGACAGAAGGTTTTTGACAGTGGTTTGGTACTCAGCTAAATCCATGGCGAATTATAGCATCCCACTAACGTTACAAATGCAAAATGTGTGTCTCTTTTTTATTTTACTCCTTCAAGCTGAAACGGCTGGAAGTGGCGTGCAAAAGCTAGTTTTAGTTACTTATTAGGTAGTGAGTAAAACCGTGATTTAATAGAAAAATATTAAGTAAACGTTTCAACTTGTAATATCGTAATGTTTAAGCCTAGTCGCACGTCCCTTGCAATAAGATGCATATCTATGACTCTACTGAACCAATGTTACATCTTTGAAAAACCGATTCTGCCTCTTACCGTTTTGTGTCCAAGAGAGCTCCGGGCGCCATATTGTTTTATTGCAAATTGGTTGGACGCAGCCCGATGTCCTTTACATACACGAGGCTATTAAACTACACTCGATGGCCAGTCACGTGTAAAACGAAGCCGATGCGATGTTGCTCGAAATACGTACCTATGGGTAACTGGGACTAGAACAATCATTGTTCTCGTTTAGTTCCTTTTCCTCTTCTACGAGGTCAACGACTGAGCTTGCTTAAAGGATTGCAATGCGTAAAAAACTTGAGGTTTTAAGGTGAGGTACGAAACGAGATTTGCACGCAAGAAAGATCATCAATACAACGTGTTACAAAACATCCTAACTCTTTTTACAGGGTGTAACCTAGTGGTCAACAGGATGTCAAATCTGTAAAAAAAAGTTGAAAAAAACAATTTTTATTTTAAAACCTCAAAATTGAAAAAAAATCATAACTTTTTTGGTTTTTGGTATTAGCTCAAATTTTAAAATATCATTGTGTGTGTAGGTGCATTTACAAAGCTTTGAGTTGTTAAAACATTGTGAAAGTCAATGATAACAATATAAAAAAATATATTTTTCTCCCGCCACAGCGTTCACATTTTATTAATTTAAAAATCAACGGAACGTCATAGAGCAAAAAAAAAAATTTAGGTTGTGTTCCCTATCACCGGGTGTTATTACCCTGTAAAAAGAGTTAGGTACTTTTGTAACACCTTGTATAATACTCGTAATAGGTTGCGCCGCGGAGCGTGCCGCTTACGACGCTCTTGTTGGAATTTTTTGCGCGTTTTCACTGATATTGTCACTTTGCAACAGTATGGACACAGAGAATAATCCTTCATGACAATAATTAAAACTTAAAAGTGTTTTTTTTTTGTATGTGATGTTTTGGTTTTGGCAACAAATTATGTTTACCTTTATCTTTAAAAGCGTTATCGATTCGATGATATTACCAAAAAGTGTTATTTGAGAGGTGACCAAACATTTTAATTATCGAGAAAACTTTCACCATTCATGTTTTCCTTCACAACAACTTGATACTGAGACCTTCTAGTTTTATATTTGTATATTTGTGTTTGTGTTTTATATTTCAAAGTTCAGTTAGAAAAAAAAATTCCTCTTAAAAGTGAAAAGTAAAATGTTGCCTGGACCAAGCAACCCACTAGCTGGGCAAAGGCCTCTCTTAGCGTACCCACTAGGGATTGGTGATTTTCGTGTTTCGTGTTTTCGTGTTATTGTCTCAATGCTCAGGTTTCCTCACGATGTTTTTCTTCACAGTTAACGAACGTGTTAAACAAATGCAAAAATGTACCTATGTTACTTTGAAATATATTTAAGAGTTTAAATGCTTTATAACTACTAAATAAAAAAAATATTTAATAACACTTCCCTTTTTGGTCGGGGGTTAAAAAGTGTTTCGGTTTGAAGATTTTAAAACTACAGTCTCCTAACTAGGTAAGTTATGAAAACCATCCCCGTGAAAACGCGTAGTGCAAAAGTTTAAGTTTAAAAGTTGTTGAGATTTATTGCAGTCGTGTCATGCATGCCACAGATATCGTAAACAGAGACACTACAGGGTAAACTTTCAACATTCTACTATAAAGAGGACCCATCACTAAATACATACCTTCGCCTTTTTTTGGGTTCAACAAAAAAAATACAGCTGTTCAATATTATAACTAGTGTACAAAATGCAATACAAACACATTATTATATTGTAAAGTGTTTTGCTTGTGATGTTGTTGTTATTTGATTGAGTCTGAAATTACATTATTTCGATTACACCCTTTATAAAGCGCTTTTGGTAGAAAGAGCGTTTCACAGTACCAAAATACCCACCCATCTTAGTACCAACGGGGGTCAACCTCACTTAATCTGAGGCATCGATCTACCGAATAGAGGATTTCGAATTGGTGTTCAGCTTACACTACTCCATTAATCGGTAAAGATATAGCGAGCTATGTATGAGCTTTTTGCAACCAAACCCATCCCACGTTTTGAGCATTGGGAAAATATTAGTAGACAGAGAGGTGAAGAAATAACAACCATAGATGACTACAGGGTGCACTCTAAGTCGATAGCGGAACTTTAAGTAGGCTGTCTACCGACACAAAAAATATCAGCTGTTCCATACAAAAGGCCGACTCAGTACTGCGCCAAATGTATGAAACAGCTGATATTTTTTTCACTCCATTTTTTTCGCCACCTGGTAAAAGTTGTTTGTAGTGATCAGTAGACAGCCTACTTAAAGTTTCGCTATCGACTTAGAGTGCACCCTGTAGAATAGACTACTATGGTCATTGATCAAAGTTGGTAACACCGAGTATAGTAGGTAAAACACAGGTAAAACATAAAGATACCTCACCATATAAATAAGCGAGTAAAACTTGCAATTCCTAATCAAGGACTGTTTGTAGGCAATGAAGTTAGCCTGAAAGTAACCTTTATACCATAGATGGAAGGAAGATATGCATTAGATAAATACAGGTTGCACTCTAACTCGATAGCGGAACTTTAGTAGGCTGTCTACTGATCACTTCAAACAACTTGTACCAGGTGGCGAAAAAAATTTAGCTAAAACAATATCAGCTGTTCGATACAAAAGGTCGACTCAGTACTGCACCAAATGTATGAAACAGCTGATATTTTTTCGCTCCATTTTTTTCGCCACCTGGTACAAGTTGTTTGTAATGATCAGTAGACAGCCTACTTAAAGTTCCGCTATCGACTTAGAGTGCACCCTGTAGATAGATGAAAAGTAACACTTAAGCGCCAGCCACACGAATAGAAGGGGTTATCCGTCTGTGTTTCTTTTCTATCCACGTTTTTGTATGTTTTGAACTGTAATATTTGCCGATCAATCACAGGATATGAATTGTAACGATAGACGGTACATCTTTAAAAAATATTGCTGATATCTTAATATACTTTTAAAAATATTTTTGAAGGTGTTCGTTGTAGTGAAGGAAATGTTCGACGCACAACTTTGCTATATTTAGCTCCGATGTTTATATCTCACTCCCCCTTGCTCGCTCTACTGCTCTACTGACCATTTCACAGGTCTTTGCATTTCACTCTAATGTGTCCCTATTAAGGTGCAATGTTGGGTGTGGCCCTTTGTACCATTCAAACCTCTTTTAGTTGGCACCTAAATTCAACCATATTTTAAGGGAATACTGATGACTCATCTAAAACAAGGACGGTCATATCGAAAATTAAAATCGCAAACTAACGGCTAGTTCTGTTTTTTTTTTTTTTTGTTATGACCACTACCAGTAGCGTTTATCCAAGTTTTCAGCTTACAAACCTGTGCTAACTTTGTAGCACTCGAAAAACCGGGGTATACATGTACGCAAAGTCTTTATTTCAGCTTCTGGTTTTTTTCTCCGTTTGTTTCGTAACTTGGTATAAATACTCTACAACAAAATCAAATAGACAGAAATATGACTACCTACTTCCTTCGAAAACCTTTATTACCTTATTTTAAATTATAATTGTAATTAAGAGTAACTGTAAAGTAAAATGTAACCGCGAGAATCCATAAATTAATTAACTTACAAAAGACGGTCAAGTGCGAGGCAAATGGAGAGGGTTCCGTGCCACAGTTTATGCGCATTTTTTCTTTATGAATATTTTCAATTCCTTGCAGGAATTTAAAAAGAAGAAGATTTTTTTTTTTTTGTATAAGATTTTCGTTTAGGTTTTCCTGCGGCTTGCCATTCTGTTATTTTTTAAAAAAAAGCGTGCATTTTTAAACGAGAGGTATAGGGGAAGGTTGCGATGATTGAACCACATAACTTTCTGACCTCTTGTAATCCATACTTTACTTTGAAACCAAACCACTGTATAATTTCTATTACTCATCAACTTTATTAACACCCGCCTTAGTCAGGAGCGCCTTGAGGTATTAGTTTAGGAAAAAATCCAAAAAATAAAATTATTTGGTAGGTGCCTTCTTTGGACCATCATTGCCTTAATCCACAAGGTTGCCATCAATGGACTTGGAGCATTATGTACCAGTGGTCCAAACATGAATTAATCAAACCAAGATGAAAATGTTCTAAAATACGAACAAACAATTTACAAATTACTGAAGAAATATAAAACAAACCATTAATTATTGGGACGTAAAGAACTGGACAATTTATTAAACGAGAATTGTTAGCGACGCTAAAAAGTTTACTATGATTGGACCGGTACAATGAAAGAACAGCTATGTAGTCCATTGATAGCAACTAGATATCAATAAAAAAACAGAAGCGTTTAATTTTAGTCAAAAGTTACAATCACCTATGAAATCTCAAACCTATTCCTAACTTTATTTGATAGCGAGACCCCAATTAAAACGAATGATATCATCCTTACATCAGTTTTTAGTTGCATGAGTTTTAATATGCTGTGCGTCAGGACCACACTTTCATACATGACTCCTAGCCGTGTGCGACGACGGCGGGACCAAGGTTTCATTTGGGTCCAAATGCAAGAGGGGTGAGAATTAGGCCCTTTTTAGTGTGAGTAGTTTAGAAAATAATGGAGTGGTCCAATCAAAGCGCTGGTCCAATGATCGCAAATTGCCCCTAAAAATAGAGCGCTTTCATTCGTTTGATTCGTTTGACAAAAGTTGTATGAGCTTCCATTAACGGTTACTTCTGTGGTTGGGTCACCAAATAATATCTACAGTAGAACTTCGGTTAACCGAACAAACGCTTATCCGACCTACAATCCTTAAAAAAGGCGACGAATATTAGATGTTTTCTATCTCAGGAAGGAAATAGTGGTCTATTGCACATATTTTGATTACAAAAACGGTTTGGTAATTTTTAAACTTGCCATTCCATCGAAATCGATTAATAATATTACAAATAATTCGGTTTTGTTTGGTAAATAATTGTATAGATTTCGATTATCCGAACAAACCGAACACCCATGTCCTCCGATTAGTTCGGATAATCATCGCTCTACTGTATAACCAACTCGAGTATGTCCAGTAGATTTGGCAAAAATGGGCTGTGATATTCGTAGATACGAGTGATCGGGTGTATGGAACTCTAAAAACGGGCTCAAAGTTAAATAATATGCTAATACATTAGGTTCGAATACTTATTTATATATCAGATGTCAGCAATGGGGTTTAGGCTAAAGTTTATGTATCACGAACGCCACGGACGCCATGCGCGGCGACTGAACAATAATCGAGTATGAAGCTATAATTCTACGGCGATAATGAATATGACAAACGGTTTTCTGGCACGGCAGTTTTTTCACCTTAATAACCGAGACTCGAGTCACCAAAACGTATACAAAAGGTCCGTAATTTACTCAGCGCGTTCGCAACACGAACAATGTTTATAGGACATTGTAGGGGGGTTGAAAAATCTTGTAATTAAAATAGTTGGAAAGGCCGCGCTGCGATAAGATCGCGAAACACATTGTAGACAGTCGTAGATTAGGATCGTAACAAATGCAGAAACATAGATATAGCGGAACGTTAGAGCTATAGTCCGTTTCCAGGGCAGGCGGAAAAGCGATCATTGATACGAAGTACTATGTTACCGTAAAAATATAACGATTCGTGTCGCACTCCGTCACTCTCCTTACATTTCTGTATTGTTTGGATATCGAAGCGTGTTTTTAGGTACGGGGTGGGGTGAGAGTTTCGGTCAGTTAGAGATAAAAAACCTGTTTCAACGTGCTACAGGTAGCGTCACGAGTTATGAGCGCTCGACGAAACTGGTGGGGATTTCTGCGCAAGTGTGTACAATCGCACATCCTCATCATAAGAAAACGATTGTGAAACTGACACTGATGAACGTGACATCCCTGTTTAATATACTTAATGTATACTCATACCAACCTGTTTTTTTTTCCGCCACTTTGGTGTCGTTTCACCTTAACATAATTGTTTAATAATTACTAAACCTCATCGCTCATTAATGTGCCAGTTCGTAGTAAACCTTTGGCATAAAAAATTTTGTTTATTTCTGTGATCCGCTCAAAGGTCCGCCTGCCCTGGAAACGGACTATAGCCGCAGCCGCCTACTCCCTCGGTGTAGGTAGCTATGGGTAAGTGCGTGATTGCGCTTGACACCCGTAATATCCGGCCGTCGGCCGCTATCCGCCGATGATATCAATTTCAATTTGTTGTGGTCTTATAACGGCCGCTTCTGCTCGTTCCATTGTGCGAATCGATTTCAGTCCCAGTTTCCTGTTGCATCCGCTATGGACTCAGTCTAGCTGCGCTTTATCGAAACATTCAGCCACCAAGTACGGTAGCCATATAACTCAATAGTACCTGGGCGACCGAGCTTCGCTCGAATGCTAAGAGATGGCGCCCCTAATATTTTTTTTGCATAACAGCCTTTGAATGAAACTACGAGAATCATTAACTCAAAAACGAGTATGAATAAATATTAGGGGGGGGCTCTGCCCCCCTAACCCCCCGTCTCCTGTGCGCAGCTGGCCTCTGGTGACCTTATAACTCTGTGTAAGCAGAAGTATATTTTTTGTTTTTTAGGGGGGGGGCTCCGCTCCCCCAACCCCCCGTCTGCTATGCGTAGCTGGTCTTTGGTGACCTTATAACTCTGTGTAAGCAGAAGTATATTTTTTGTTTTTTAGGGGGGGGCTCCGGCCCCCCAACCCCCCGTCTGCTATGCGTAGCTGGTCTTTGGTGACCTTATAACTCTGTGTAAGCAGAAGTATATTTTTTGTTTTTTAGGGGGGGGCTCCGGCCCCCCAACCCCCCGTCTGCTGAGCGCAGCTGGTCTTTGGTGACCTTATGACTCTGTGTAAGCAGAAGTATATTTTTTGTTTTTTAGGGGGGGGCTCCGCCCCCCCAACCCCCCGTCAGCTATGCGCAGCTGGTCTTTGGTGACCTTATAACTCTGTGTAAGCAGAAGTATATTTTTTGTTTTTTAGGGGGGGGCTCCGGCCCCCCAACCCCCCGTCTGCTGAGCGCAGCTGGTCTTTGGTGACCTTATGACTCTGTGTAAGCAGAAGTATATTTTTTGTTTTTTAGGGGGGGGGGCTCCGCCCCCCCAACCCCCCGTCTGCTGTGCGCAACTGGTCTTTGGTGACCTTATAACTCTGTGTAAGCAGAAGTATATTTTTTGTTTTTTAGGGGGGGGCTCCGCCCCCCCAACCCCCCGTCTGCTGTGCGCAGCTGGTCTTTGGTGACCTTATAACTCTGTGTAAGCAGAAGTATATTTTTTGTTTTTTAGGGGGGAGCTCCGCCCCCCCAACCCCCCGTCTGCTGTGCGCAGCTGGTCTTTGGTGAACTTATAACTCTGTGTAAGCAGAAGTATATTTTTTGTTTTTTAGGGGGGGGCTCCGCCCCCCCAACCCCCCGCCTGCTATGCGCAGCTGGTCTTTGGTGACCTTATAACTCTGTGTAAGCAGAAGTATATTTTTTGTTTTTTAGGGGGGGCTCCGCCCCCCCAACCCCCCGTCTGCTGAGCGCAGCTGGTCTTTGGTGACCTTATGACTCTGTGTAAGCAGAAGTATATTTTTTGTTTTTTAGGGGGGGGGCTCCGCCCCCCCAACCCCCCGTCTGCTGTGCGCAGCTGGCCTTTGGTGACCTTATAACTCTGTGTAAGCAGAAGTATATTTTTTGTTTTTAAAAATGGCTAGTCCAACCTTTTTTCCCTCTGTGGTCCAACTGGGCTGTCAACGCCAATACAGTGGCTTAAATTGTAAACTTTTTTGTGTAAACCTTAATGGCTCGATCTGTTCATATCCTTGCCTATAAAAAAATATTATATCTATGCTATCGGTAGACTCTTTACACTGTTCTTTTACCGCCATGAAAGAACGTGGCCTAGAAAGTATCTCATTGAAATAAAATAATAATCTATGGGGCGTCTTGACTTGACATTCTAAAGTCACAACAATGTCAAAGCTGTGTTGGAATGGTTTGAAGAATTTCGTATAAAGCCATCTTATTTTATGGAAAAAACGTATGAGGGACTATGAATGTTAACTTAGGTATAGTAAGTATTATAAAGGTATATGATAGCACTTAGTTTGAATTTAAGGTAACACGAAAGGAAGGTAAACAAACAGTGCACACAGTGAACTTTATTTATTCAGGCCATCGTATCTATAGTTTTCCCGGATTTCTGGTGCCTTGTATCCTTTTCTGCTTCATCTTCTTTTCGTGTTGACGGTTGCCGCTTTATTGCTATTGACCATCCTTCCATGCATTATCAATCAAATGCGCCAAACGAAAGTTTCATCTCGTCACCCGGTAATTTTATAAAGCTTGATAGATGCTGTCTTCAAGTATGGATGGAGTCATTGGTTCTTTCAGACTGTTGGTAATTAAGTATAACTAAAACTAAGTTATCTTGCTAAGGTTTCAATGAATTAAAGATTTTCTTGGCTCATGCGTTTGTTGATTACAATAATGTGAGCAGAGGTTCCGATGACAGCGATTTTGAAACAACTTTATAACTGTTGTTCAACGTTTTATTTTAAAACTTACTTGCGGACTTTTTGGTAGGTCAAAACTCACCGAAACTCAGTTTTGTTGGATTAAGTAAAGTCAAAAGCTCAACGCTACGGGATGACAGGGTCTCCGGTAAATGGTTTTGTCATTCACTTTAGTACAAATAGCCAATTTATGTTGATATTTGTTGGTTTGCTTTGCCCCTAAGTAAACCAGCGTGATGATATATAGCCTATGTGTTTTTTTTATGTCTAAGCTATCTCCATTCCAAATTTCATCCAAATCGTTAGAGCCGTTTTCGAGATCCCCCGTTCAAATATATCCTACTTCCTACTTATATTATAAATGCGAAAGTTTGTGAGTGAGTGAGTGTGTTTGTTACCTTATAACGCTGAATCCGCTGAACGGATTTGGATGAAATTTGGAATGTAGATAGCTGAGACATCAGAATAACATATAGGCTACATATTATCACGCTTTGGTGCTTAGGAGCAAAATAAACACACAAAGATTATCATATAGTGGCTATTTGTATAAAAGTGAACGACACAACCATTTACCAAAGACCCTCTGTCATCTCATCACGTAGCGTTGAGCTATTTACTTTCGTAAATCCATCGAAAACTGAACAACGGTGAATTTCAATGCACCAAACAGGCCCAAATGTGCCGCAAAACTCAAACGATGCACAACAGTGAAGAAGTTGTTTTTAATTATCGCTGTCATCCGTCACTGTCACAAAAATGGTTATCAACAAAGCAATAAAGGAAAAATCTACAAGTTTAATTACTCAAAACAGGCAAAAAACATAAGTTCAGTGATAGCTACTTACAATCTGAAAGAGCCAATAAATCCTTACTTTAAAAACTCTGCATCCAGCAGTTTTATCAAAGCTCTTTACAAAGTTGCGGTTGCATCCTGAGATCTTTTGGCCAGACGAAATGGGTCGTCCGTTGAGAGCATTGCTGATTGCTGGTTATTCAGGGAAGAATAGGATGCACCAGACCTCGAAGAAAAATAAAGATACGATGTTCTGACCAAAAAATCAGCTGTGCGTACCGTGCAAGTGTAGAGTCCCGAGCGACCATAGTCCCATAACATCAGCTATTGATGGTGTAACATTAGTAACATGATCGCTTTATTTCCATTAAGTAAGTACCTAGGACCGGACACTGGACAGGTGCACTTTTACATAATATCAGAGTCTCGCCTATTCATTGTTGACAACTCTGATAAGCTTTCCACATACTTCAGACTGACGAGAAGATTGGAGCATGTGAAAATCCCTGAACCGCCTGCGTGGTGGTGTTGCCCGCATGAAAGATATGTGAGAAATAGAGCCAGAAGAGATGTTTTTTTACAATCTTAAACCATACCGACAACTTCGCTTCGTCATACCTGTCCTGATGCTCCACAGTGCAGCTTATCGGATTTCCTGGAGTCGACCCCAGTGCGACGTGTGTGTGTGACACTTTCAACACGAAAGAAGAATAAGACCGACGATTCAAAACGGTTGTTTCAGACTATGGCATCGTAGATGCTAAGAAGACGCGTTGGGTGTTCATAGAAAAAAACACTATTCAATGTGATAGAAATAATATGGTTAAGTATCTCCTGATATTATCTCATATTTTCTGGTGTCAGAACCCAATTATTATGATCGTTCTCTTTGAAATGGTATGATGCGATTAAATTAAATAAAATTTCTTAAAGTTTTTCTCTGTTAAGTAACTTTGTGCCTTTAATACGAGTAGGTGACGCTAACTAGCTCTGTTGGAGATCTTTTACAGTTTTGTTTTGGGTTGTAGGTAACCCGCGTTAAATCAGTTAGAGGCCTATAACAGTAGGTATCTGCATCTTTGCTCCGTTCAGTTAGGTAGAAGAAGATAACAACGCGTGGTCCACGGGATCGAAATCTCGGGCCAACGCTTTGATAGTGCAGGGGGTGTGTTTTAAGTACATCATACCTACTAGGTGGTAAAAAATATGCTAGATACAATTTGCAAAATCACCACGATTATCCTTTTTCTTTTAGCCACGTGAATGAAGTCGTGGGCACTAGCTATCAACACTAATATTATAAAGAGGAAAAGTTTGTAAGTATGTAGGGGGTAATCTCCAAAACTACTCATCCGATTATAAAAAATCCTTCACTAATGGGAAGCTACGTTATTGCTGAGTGCTATAAGCTATGTTTTATTGTGATAACGGGAAAAAAAACTAATTCTGCGCGGACGAAGTCGCGGGCAAAAGCTAGGTGGTAAAAAATATGCTAGATACAATTTGCAAAATCACCACGATTATCCTTTTTCTTTTAGCCACGTGAATGAAGTCGTGGGCACTAGCTATCAACACTAATATTATAAAGAGGAAAAGTTTGTAAGTATGTAGGGGGTAATCTCCAAAACTACTCATCCGATTATAAAAAATCCTTCACTAATGGGAAGCTACGTTATTGCTGAGTGCTATAAGCTATGTTTTATTGTGATAACGGGAAAAAAAACGAATTCTGCGCGGACGAAGTCGCGGGCAAAAGCTAGTATATATAGAAATATACAAGATTAGCTCGTTTAAAGTAATAGGATAGGATAACATTACAGACATCTATCAAAACAAACATTTACGAGAGTTATCACACAAAAAGGTTTTTCTCTAAGTTTATTTTTTATTTTTTATCTTTTTGTCTCTTCGTTCGTTATGTATGATCCCCATACGCCTTTTTGATTGATATTTATGTAACGAAACCCCCAGGTGATGATGAATAAATTCTTAATATCCGAAGATATTGAGATTGGCATAATGTGATCGTCTAATAAGATGGTAGGACCCTCAACGTTGTGTAGTGTATGTAACCTTGATTCTTTTAGAGTAAGATTTGTTTATAAGATTATTCTGATTGTTTATCGGAGTCACCAATTGGAAAAATACAAGAAGAAAACAAAGAGGTCAATAGGTATGGTTAGTGGTTGCGTTTCTGGAAGGGGAGTTTGGATCAGCGCCTGGGACTTGACATACACAACACAACGTAGAGGGTCCTACCATCTTATTAGACGATCACATTATGCCAATCTCAATATCTTCGGATATTAAGAATTTATTCATCATCACCTGGGGGTTTGGTTAAGTTTATTTTTGGCTTAGCCTAGCTAGCAGAATGATACCGCACCACGCTCAGATTTGCCTCTAGGGGCGCTTGGGTAGCGCGAGGTCCAAAAATGTCACACTATGGGCTGTGCGGGTTTATTTCTAATTTGAATGTTGTGTTTTGCTATACCTGAGATTCATCATCATCATCAGCCTGTTACCTGAGATTTATTATGGCAAATACTTAGTAGTTGTCCCGCTACTAACTATATACTCTTTGAAACAGTTTTATCTTTCGGAAAAATGTGGTCAATTTATTTTTTCGAACAAAACGGGGCTTGTTCGATGTGTTTTATTAGTATAGTTTTAAGGTAGGTATTAAATATGATTTTAATTTAAGTAAACTTTATTTTACGTACTAATTTTAAGAAATATCTAACTTTAGAGCTAAATTTTATGGACTTACTCGACAGTGGTACAAACTAGTGAGCACAAAAACGGTAGCTCTTTGTATCAAAACTCTACAGACATTTTCTCGCTCGAATCATGAGTACCTATCTACCTATTCAAGTATTTTCGTTAACAACACACGCGGTCACAAATAGAATTCATCAGTGAACTCCTTACGCTCCCCTGTAAGCCGATTTCGCGTAGGTACTTATTTCAAAACAGGCTTTTCCCGAGAATTTTGTGTTCAAACTGCGTGAAAATTAATCGATCGATTAGTCATTCGTTCGCTCGGAGTCGAGTCTCGGAGCCAAAGTTGAACGCGAGGGAGCGTACCTCGACAGTCTCGGTGTCGTGTCATTAGGTATTGGTACAGTCAGCGACACTCCAGGATATCCTTTTTTGTTCGATTGAAGCACTTATGCCGTGCGCGATAAGAACTGCCATGGGGTATCCTAGCATGTAGCTAACGGTACTCCAAACCACCCGACGCTCACCTGCTCGAGCGGGGTTTCCTGACGTTTTGTTTTGTTGAGATGTAGACTGGTAGATACACTATGTTTGGGTAGTTTGTTTGGAGCTTAATTAAGACGGTGGTAAGTCTATAATGTTTTCATTAGTTCTAAAATACTAACCCAAGCTAGGGATGCATACAAAATTGTAAGTGTATTGAAGGATTTAATAACACTGCTGATTGCACCAGCAGATCAGGGGTTTTAGTTTATAAAAAAGTAAGATGTAGCCTGAAAAATTGTACATGTCCCACTAGCTTGGCAAAGGCCTTCTCTCAGAGAGAGAGTGCGAGCTTAATCACCACGCTCAATGCGGATTGTTGTAGCCTTATTAAAAAAAAAAAAACAATACGTGCCTGGGGCATTGCAGCCTCCGAATGGTCACTTCACCCATCTGGTGTGAGTGAGGGTGCTACTGTACGCTGTAAAAATCATCTCATTGCGTAGATGCAAAGGCCTATTTACGGTAAAAAATATACCTAGGGGCGGCATTATATCAATTCTAAGGCAAAACAAAGTATCTGCTTCAGGAATCTCCAGTAATGACGAGAATCGGGCGCCCGTTGTAGTTATAAAAGCTTCGCGTCCTTGCCAAGCGTTTGCCCTGCACAGTGCACAATCGAAATTAGTTTCTCCAATGAAAAAAAGGCGAATCCAACTCGCATTCACAGCTGCAGAGCATGCGACAGTCCTCTTAACACTATCGGCTGGTTCTACGAAATTTTGTGTGAGGTTTTTTGTGTCGCACTTTTTTAATTGAATTTATGTCAGTTTTTTTACTGGTCGGGCCCCCTTTTATACGAATAAGCCCTATCCGAAAACTAAAATCGGCCATAAATAACTACAGAATTATTAAACTTTAAGTAATTGTAATAATTACACCTGTGTGCAAAGTATATCTACAATATGAAACTTATAATTACTTACTTCTTATAGCCAGTGAGGAAACATCTCAGAAAGTAATATGATAAAGCAATAAATTAATTAATGAGGTTCCATTGTCAGTTTCGAAACTTTATTCAAAGTTCGGTACAGCGATCGTGAGAACGCATATGTTATACAGCGGCTCTTCCCTCCCAGAGCCTCCCTCGCTTTAGGAGGGGAGCGATCGTATCGACCAATAATTATGGTAATAATAAGTTGGCAATAAATCAGTCACCTTAATTGTACCTCAAATTGAAAGCAAAAATAAAATGAAAAATTAAAGTTTTACGAGAACCCTACTCGTACCTCGTACAACATGGTAAGTAATTAAATGTCAAGGCAAAGTGCTGTGTATGAAAACGTGATTTTAAATTAATTTTGTGTATCAGAAAAATACACATCGTGGACTCGCATAAAATAATCATTAAAATATCTTCTAAAGTACTAATAAATCCCTAGCAGGTTGTTTTTTTGACACTAAACTAAAGAAACGCAAACGACTCCACAAACAATCCCGACTCCTTTCAATCATTGAAGTTTCTCCGAAAAAAGGGGTCAGCACGCAAAACATTTAAGCCACTTCAATAACTATTCAAAGTAGCTCTCTAGATTTACCGCAATTTGAAAATCCAACTCTGTGTGGCGCCCAGAGTGCCACTGAAATTAATGTGCTGCCACAGAGAAAAACGAGCTACCGCCACACCACCGCGCCTCGCACCCACGGTACAATCAAGCTAAACTATATCCACTCCGATATAACCCATATATGCCAGATATTAGAGCTATAATTCCACAAAACGTAGGTCCGTTGGAGTCTACAGTACACGGGCCGCTCTACCATTCTACTTTTACTTACCTATATGAATTATAAATTATATGCGTCAACTGGTAAAACTCCGTGGGAGGACTTTTAAAATTCAATGCTTTAAAAATAATTTAGATAAGCGCCTAAAAGTGCTATTAATTTAATTAAAAAAGCTTGCGTTTGAACTTTATTTCGGAGCAAAAAAGTCTGGCTTAGAAATTGTAGAGACGTGTAGCTACTGAGTATAGCAAAGTGAAAAATAAGACTGAATTTACGCGGTTGGAATCCAGGACTATTAAAGGGCCTATGTTTTTTTCTCAGAAGGAGAGAGACAATGCCAACAATAACAAATTTATAAATATTAAAAAGCAAGGAAATCTCAAGGGTAAAATAGGTGAATTTCCGGGGCGAATAGGACTTTTCAAATAGAAGTTATAAAAAAAAAAATTCTCTTGCACAGTTGCCGAATGGGAATATTGTTTTTAATAAAAAAAACATGCCAGCGTCTCACTAACTTATGTTGTTCGGTTGCTTATTGCACCAAAGTACATTATTGCAACGAATGAATCAACAACACAAGTTCCAACTCTACATAATGTGCTACTCGAATTAAGCGACTCCGTTTCCCGGCAAGTGTTCAAACGGACCAAAAAGTCAGTCGTGTGAAGCGTCAGGTGCGGTGCGACCGGCGCTTTATCAATGGACGCCAATGATCGAATTAATCGGGTTTAGTGAGAATAACGACTGCAGTCGCTGTGCGCCACTCGGACAGCCTTTCCCAAAATGAATCATTTTGAACTGGACAATTATAAAAGGCCTTTTTCGCTTGTTCTCCCTACCGATTTATTGGGGCTTTCCATCGTTATGATCTTAATCTCCTTGTCAACTTCATTGGCATCGATAAAAGATGATTAATGAACAAAGAACCGAGCTACTTTATACTTACAATTATTCGTCAGAAGGAAGCCAGTCGAGACGCCGAGTAGGATGAGAAAAAACAGAAGTAGGAGAACAATTAATGCTGGCCGGCAGTAATGTATCCAGCAGTAGTCCTCCGAGTTAGCGGCGGGCGTAGAAGACCACACACAACACTTGCTGCACGAGCTATCATTTGCAGGTGCAGCCCTAACCACAGCACTGTTACCCTGCTGGTTCACTATCACTCCCTGCACCGGGGCATCGCTACCCTGTCCGTACGCCTTCTCTGATGCACGAGCGAAGCCCGAGCTGTCATCATCCTGAGCATTGCTATACACGCCGTACGAGGCGACCATGTCCACCCCCGACAGAGACCTAGACGTCCTATTCTCTGCGACCTCCTGCACGACAACATTGTCTCCACTTGGCCAGCACTCGCAAGAGCATCTGTCCTCTTTCCTCCTCTGGCGCACCTGCGCCGCGTCTGCTCTGATGGGCGCCTCGGTTTTCGTCTCCTCTTCTTTTTTGATCTTAACATCTTGGGGCGCCTCGTGGTTTACTTCGTAATGGGGCTGGAGGTTCTTGTGGTTCTCGATGTACCAGTGGCGCTCCTCGGCGCGAAGCGTGGTGTCGTTGTTGCCCTCGTACACATCGGCGTAATTGGAGAGGGGGTGGGAAGTGGGGCTGTAGAGGGGGGCCGGGTGCTGGGTGTTGTACCCGCGATCGTACTGCGGCGGCCGGTTATTGCTACTGTAATACGCGGCAGTTGCAGGCACGGTAAACTCGTAGCCCGGCCTGTTCATCTTTATCGCTCAGTGGCCTCATTTGCGCTCACGTTGTGGGCTCTCTGACATCATTGACATCACGCTGTGAATGATACTCTGTTGTTAGAGATTTGGCTTTGAAACTAACAACTTGATTATTGAGGCTCAGGAATGCTTTTAATCAATTAGCAGTTACTTCATCGTGTAGGTGGATAAACACACTGAGCTCATTGTGAGATACGAGGGGCAAAGCGAAAGAAAGGTAAGTTGCGAGACAAACTTTGTTGATTTCGTTACGTGTTACATTTCGAGGCAGAAAGTTATACAGTTAAATACACATCCCTTATCTCAATTACGTCTCTTGTTCAACGAAGTATTTATCTTTTACGTAACAACAAGAGCCCGTAGAAACCTTTCTGCCCGCGGTTCTGCCAATGCAGTTTCGGATAGCCGACGCGAAAAGTAGCCCAACTTTTAACTGAAATAGGTAGCTAACTCAAATGCTACTTTGTTAGCTTCACAGATGAAAACATATATTATAAAACGATAATGTAAATACTACTGCTAAATAACCTACTCAATTACATTCATCAAATTAAATAGCCAAATCAAATAGTGTACCTACTTGCTATTATAATATACTTAAAAACTTTTGGTAAGTATTATTGATTTGTTAGCTGACTATTATTAGCTTGGCAGATGAAGGCATTAGGAAAATAATACTACCGAATGTATTATACCTAGTACGTTTGTATAAATATGTTAGGATCCAAAAATAATAATATTCATAGGAACCTCAAAATGGTAGCTGAAATTGAAGCGGTGTGTTGACTTTGAAACTTAATGAGCAGCAAAGTTGGAGATAGAGATACCCTTAATAAAATTGGGATAATCCATCCCTATTAATTACACTCAAGATCAACATAAATATTTTCAAAGTTAGACCGCTGCTTAGAAGTTTTACGAGGGCATTTGTGGTCGGGTTAGAATTTCTAATACGGCCAAAGTATTAAACAAAGTTTTGGGTGGATGATATTACGCCGTATATTTCAGAAAATATAAAACTTGGCAAAGTTTTCTTCACGCAAAATAAAACAAAAAAGTGATTACGTCACGCACTATAAATCTTTTAGGGCTTAAAGAGGGTTTATATATATTTTCACAAGTTCAACCAACCCTTCTTCGCCGAAACCTTTTTTGTCTCCACGAATATTTACATTTTAAATTAACAAAAGTAATTCTCTCTTTTTTTGGTCTTTCCGCAGGAGAATTTCCTAAATGTTCCCGTAAGATTCTAGAAATTGTTTTCAACTCAATCAAAAAGCCGTCAACTGAACCCGGCGAGCTTAAAGTTAAAGTATTGTCTTCATCCAATTTTGTTAGCTTCAAATTCTATTAATCAAAGTTAACAGCCTTTAAGTTGGAAGACGATTAGCTCTCGCTGCGATGTCAAGAAGTTCTTGCGGACGAGAAATTGTTAATTTCATAAGGGCTTCCTGCAATCCGGCCCGGTTCCAGGAAATGTCGCTAAAACAAAGGCAGACTCACCCTGTCTACATAACACACAGTCTACTTTGAAGTCGATTCAGATGAATTCACGGTACATAGGCTGACATGACAGTAAGGCATAGTAGCCCATCGCGGGTATCTGCCGTCCCAATAAGTGACAGTTTGCTGCTACCTACACCTACATATTACCTACACTTTGCTATTTCTAGGAGCGGAAGAGCCCAATAATTATGTCTTAACTTGGAGTTTCATACTACGTCACATCAGCTAGCTTAGCATGGCCATATCGAGATTTATAGCTCGGTAAAGCTATGTCTTTCTGAGTCTACCTACGTAGATTAAAAGAGAAAGAAAGACATGTAGATATTGCGTTCATGCTTCGCTAGCACATATTATAATAAATACCTGAATCAAATCAAATAAATGTTTTTAATTGCTTTGCTCTACATAATCGGCACGGAACAACAAGAGAAAGGAACCCATAAAAAACAATTATTCACCATCGCATGTTTGACTAGTGAATGGTGTAGAATGGAAACACGGCACTACGGAAATTAAGCTTGTTAATGATTAATAACGGTTGGAACTGAATTCCAGTGAAGCGAGGCTTTACGGGCGTGAAGGGTGAAGCACCTCCAACTAACTTTGCAGAGCCCATACAAGGATTCGCCTTTGCCTCGGTCGTGCACTAATTACAGCAGAGGTACGAGTATTGCTGAATACGAGTACCTTCTTGCTATGGTACGATCATGGAACAAGCTGCGCTCATGCGTAGATATCTACTTCAAGCTTGTCTCAATGTCCTTTGCCGCGCTGTAGACATCCAAAAAAGTTACTAAAAGCTCGCAAATTTAACCGAAATTAAGGTTTAATTAGGTGAATTTTAGAAAAAAAAAACATGTATGTACCTAATATTTAATTCTAACGATAACTATTAATCGTGTTTCTATTGGAAATATTTATTCGTATTACACATCGATCGAAAAAATAACAAGGTTAGTGAAATGCAAACGACACCAAAGTGTTATTCTACAGTATTCCATTCTGTTCATATATCTGTTAACAGTTTCACACTCACACTGGTTACACCTCCGAGGCAGTTTAAACTCAACTTCAAAGGCCCGTTCATGGAAATCTAGATTTAGAATTACAGTATGTAAGTTTTCCTTTGAAAGACTTTGAGCGACTCTCTTTGTCGCAGAGTTGTATATTTTTTAAAGGATTTTTCATTTCAAGATGCTTGAGATAAGTCTGTATTGCATTCAGATCAATTCAATTCCTTTGACAAACGCAAGAGCTGTGTTATAAAACTTCTCCAACATCAATATATTTTTAACCCCCGACACAAAAAGAGGGATGTTATAAGTTTGCCCGCTATGTGTGTGAGCGTTTTTATGTCTGTGTATCTGTCTGTGGCACCGTACCTAGCTCTTGAACGGATGATGTTTCAGTTGTTTATGAGATATTCTAATTTGAAATTTAAATGTCGGGGGTTTTTTTAAATATTGAATTTAGTACTTTTTACATGAGTAACTTTATCGAGATTTAGCTCGATGCACCATTGTTTCCATGCAGACATGCTCATGCTAAGTCCGCTGTACGCATGACCGTTGTCTATTCTCAACTGTCTCTACTTTAAACGAGGACATTGATTTCCTCCCTGGATAATGGCACTAGAGTACCTATACATTTTTGGTATGCTGGGACATGTCCAATTGTCCACCCCTGGCGTATCGGACAGTTTAGTTTTTTTCGATAAATTATTGTTAAGAGCTAGGACTTTCCAATAATACAAAAAAAAAAGGTATTTAAAAGTGGCGACAAAAGAAGTCTGGTAAACTGATTTCACAACTTACAATATTAAAAAACAAGACGGTCCAACATCAAGTAGTTTCTTGTGATATCAGTGATATCGGTTTTGAGAGAGGAAAATTGAGATTAAGAAACTTCTATTTTGTAGATTTTCTTCAGGTTGTCCCTTTCGCTCAGTGTTTGAGGGGTAGAGCGCACGCGTGACAGCAACAGATTTGTCAACTTTCTATTCACAGTGCTAGTATACGCTCTAAAGGTGACATCACACAAGGTATCTTTTCACTCGCAAATATAATAATATAGAGTAAAGAATATTATTTTATCTACTTTACTCGAGAAATGTTATTTTATTAGGCACCTCACGGACCTCATTGGGGTCTTAATAACGTCTCCGTAAGAACTTTCATTATGATGCAGTGAGTAAGAACGTACGAGCAAAGGTTATTCAGTTAAAATAATAAAATGAACCGCTGGCTGGCGATTGCTGGAGTTTGCTTCAGTTGGTAGTTGTTGAAATTGTGCAGAGCCTGGTCGCATGTCGACTGCGAACTGTGAGAATATATGCAAATGGTCCTTGCAACTTAGTTTGCCTCCAACAAGTTCAGACTTATTCAGTTCAGTGGAAATACTTATTATTCTAATGCTCTTATGCTGCCGATCGACTAAATGTGCTTAGAGGCAAATACTGCAATAAGAGCCTACTCCTATGTAAAAATAATAATGCCTGTATTTTAATTGTTAAGTTTTTAAATTATAATCTCCATTATACGCAAAACAAATTAAGTAGCTATTCAGTTCAACTAAAACTCCTACGCCCGATTTCTGCAAGAGCGATCAAATGTACCAGACACATTAAAAGTGCACATTTTCACAGGTTTTTCAATTTTGAAGCTAAACTGAGCTATGCTATTTTTGCTGAGTGATTTTTGTTTCACATCGACATCTGTTATGTCTTTTATTATTCTCAACAAAAAAACAACAATAATTCAGCTGATTATGAGATTTCCTCGAACTTCTAGAGTTTTGAGCAGCACCACTGGTTGTTCGACCAGAAAAACAAATCAGCTTAATTATTTGAGGTTCTGTTGTTTAGAATAATGAAAAGAATACAATTTTATTGTTGTGAAGCCAAATAGTACTATTTTAGCAACAAATTGTAAAAACTGAAAATTTGGGCTTTCCCACTACTTTTATTGACCCTTATGCCCATTTCAGCCAATCATGTGCCTCTATTATGAATGAATCTTAATTTAATCACCTGTTCCATTTCATCGCTCTTCATATTATTTTAATATACAATGGAAGAAGCTGTATTCTTCTTTTTATTTATGCATTGAACATTAGGTAGTTTCACATTCTGTTTCAGTTCATTAAAGTAAAATAATATTATGCCCCCTAAGCCAAAAAGTGATATTACATAATATTTTGTTATGAAATCTGTAGAGATTTTTTATAAAAGCAACACGTGTTAGGACACCGACAGTGCCGTAGCTTTCTGCAGGTAAAGGTACTTAAAGATAGTTTTTTCTTGGCTATCGTGAAGAAAAAACAGAAAAAATATAAAAATTTGATTAAATAAAATATAAAGCAGTGCTTATAATATTATAAATAACGAATTTATATCGTTTGCAGATCTTTAAATTGCCATTTCATAATACCTATGCCCCACACTTAAACGGACCAACGTCAACAAACACTAACTACATCCGATACTCCAACAACTTAAATACATAATACCCCTATATGTATAAAAACACGCTACGTAAATGCCTCTAAGATGATTAAGCGGATTGAATTACGCAAAGAGAGAAGCCGTCGTCCAAAGCAAAAGAGTCTACGATAAAACATCAAATCTGATAAAGTATCCAGTGGCAGGGAAACTCCGGGAAACTAAGGCTCTAATTGGATTGCAAAGTTTGTCTCGCGCCAAGATAAAACTTCTCGTCTCAGGTGAAAATATTCAATTCACTCAAGATGCTATCTTACTATTTTATGTAGGTAGGAACTCTATAGCGTTGAGGAATTTATGTAGCGTTATCGCCAAGAAAAACTCCTCAACAAATTCAGGATAGGAAATTTTCAACGCAAGAGTTTAATTTCCTTTTGCGAAGCAGATATTCAATCAAAAATAAGGTGAGAACTAATTTGAATAACAAATCGAGTGTTTCGATAAATTAGAAATTTTAAATTGCAAATTGTGTGAATTGCCTTTATTTTTGTTAGGTTGTCGTCGAAGCCAAATCTCATTTGTATGAAAATGCCAACTATGAGGCTGGTTTAACTTCATAATCAGCACGAAAAGGGTTAATAGACCAGTACACCAGGGCAACGAACCAAAGCACCCATAGAACTGAAACCGCCGGCTCAGTCGCACATCCACTGCACACACATAACACAAGTTATCCTGTCAATACACAGGGTGAGTCTCCATTATGTTCATTCACGAGGTGAAGATTTTGTTTTTAAGATCGCGAGTGGATTGGCGGGCGGAGCGCGGCAAGGGCGCGGCGGAGCATCGCTGAGGCGCCTAGCGGACTGCCAGCGCCCCTACTGCAAACCCGCCGCCGCCCCAACCCCGCCCGCCCCCGTGTCACCGCCACTCTCACCCGAAATCTAGACGACTTTTCATTAATGTTGTTATCAGAATAAAACTTCTAACTAAGCCAAACTTTGTAACTACAGCTTTAATTAACTGTCCGTGAAATAACAAGCAAAGATTCCCGCTTAAGTTTCGAGTTACAGTCGGCGATGTCATGAATAAATTGCTGAGAGGTCATTGTAGGAGGCGTGCCTTTTTGTAAATAATGGTAATCTCTGAGAGTATGCTTGATGAGTTTTGCAGATGCGGGGGAAATTGTTATCGTTATTTTGGCAATAACCTTGTATGAAGACACCAACCCCCTAGTAATAAATCTTCATTTATTGATATTTTTGCTTCAATCAAATATAAGTATGTACTTCATTTATTTTTATTTGTAGCGGCCATTACATTATCCAATTTTCAGAGTGCTAACTTAGCGCTCTAGTTAAACATGAAAAAGCGCTTCCAAATTACACGCTATACAATCGGCGATGCTACTTAGTCACACACCTCTTCATTTCGGTAGCGATCGTTGTCCGAATCGCACCATTTGCACGTTCCGTAGAGAGAGAGCTAAAGAAAAAAAAAAATTGATCATCAAAATATCATAAAGTTGGTATAACATAATGGCATTGGTGCCAATGGCATTGGTGTAAGGTTCAATCAATTATGATGATTAAATTAAGGTACAGAAAATATGACGAGAAAAAAAATTTGCATCAACATTTTGAACGCATTGGAAGCATCGGAAGCTAGATTTGTTTTTTGAACGAGCGAACGAAGCGAGCGAAGTTCTCCGAGTCTACTGGAACAATCCGGCGCTTGTATGTATGTATGTTTGTATGTATGAATGTTCGTTCGACGATAACTTGAGTAAATTTAGTCGGATCGTCATGAAATTTGGTAGACGGATAAATGAGGCAAAGAAAATTTTAAAGTTCAAACATGAGCCAAATCGGTCGAGGGGTTGCCGAGATATGGGGTCGCGAGTTCATACCGATTGCCGAGTTAAGGGGCGAACCACTAGTTATTTGGTTTGAAAAAATATTGAAATTTTATTTATGCATAAGCACGTCGTTCCACTTGTACGCGCACCGACTGACTAAGGACACTCTAAATAAAATTTAATAGTGCACTAATCACGCTAGATTCATTTACACCTTTCAATTTGGCGTGCTAGCTGGCACGTTGGTAGAGTTAGCGCGGCAGAGCCGACGCAATCGTAATGTCTAACTGCCATTACACTAGTGGTTCGCCCCGAACTGTGAACTCGCGACCCCATATAAACTTAACAACTCCATATCTTGGCAACCCCTCGACGGATTTGGCTCATGTTCGAACTTAAAAATTCTTTTTCATCTCCCACGCTCGGAAAGTTTGCTGTTACTAGTAACTTACGATCGTGTAAAGGCCGGATTTAAACTATCTGCATTTTAGTGCGCTTCGAAATTTGAACGCGGCGCCGGGAAAGTCTTTCCCGTGCACTATGATGTTGAAAAAGAAAAAAACACTGGCCGTTTAAGTAGATGCCAGATCCCGACCGAAAAAAGATCCTCATTCATAGTTCGTTTACACGCGTACTTCAGCGAAAGTGATTGTTCGTGCCCATTCTCTATACAAAACTGTGAATGTAAATGGGGCATAAGGATCTTTCAAAAAGGTTAAGTCACGGAATAGAACATTCAGAAACGCGGTTTCTTCTTTCAGGTTATTTCAATATTTTGTACACTATATTTATTTTTAATACCAGTAAATAAAAAAAATGCTTCGCTTCTGTTTTATCAAATAGATAATTATGTTTTGGTTTGTTAAATATTTTTTTTCAAACGATATTACTAATTTCATTTTTTATCTCCTACAAAATTTTAATTTATATAGTATAAGTTCAGAATGCACCCGGAAAAAAAATCATTCTTTTATTTACATTATTTTTGTGTCTGGATAAATAAACTTCAGGAAATCTATATATATAAAAGGCTTAGGTTGACTGACTCATCACGCTACAGCCCAAACGGCTGCACCTATAAGTATGAAATTTGGACAAAAGTTGCGTTATATGGTGGAGGGTTCATTTAAGAAGCGATTTTTTTTTATTTAACCCTTAAGTGGGTCAAAATCGGGTTGAAAGTGTGTATGGGAAAAAATTTTTTTTTGGTCTTTTGTACTTTAATCTTAGTTTTTCGTACTTTTATTTAAAAATGATTCGACACCTATTTCAGATTTTTTCTCATTTCTATGCACTTAAGGGTTAAAATGGGTGCTAAAGTTTTTCGATTTTTTTCACCAGTTACGATCAATGCTGGAACAAAACCGCTAATGCCACAACAGTGATAATTTGACAATAGCTGTAATTTGTGGACACGCTACGGGTTAAGATAGATTTACTTCAAGTTTAACCCTTAAAGCGGTAAAAATAGGGTTCAAAGTTTGTATGAAAAAAAAAAATTTTTTGGCCGGATTTACTTGCAACTAAGAATTCGTATATTAAATCAAAAATAAATTAACACCTGTTTTAGCTTTTTTCTAATTTTAGCCGTTTAAGGGTTAAACGAGGTTGAAATGTATGAATATTTTTCGTGATGTAGTGTCAACGTCGGGCCCAAACCATTTAAGCTACAACTATGAAATTGAAACTTCAGTAGCGTTTTGTGGCAAAACTACCTACCATGAAGAAAGAAATAAAATTTTAACCCTTCAAATGCCCAAACCGGGGTTCAAAGTTTGTATGAAATAAAAATTTTTTTTGGTCCGATTTACTTGAAATTAAGTATTAGTATACTAAATCAGAAAAAATCAAACACGTGTTTCAGCGTTTTTCTCATTTCAGCCAATGAAGGGTTAAAATGGGTGGAAACGTTGAAGTTTTTTTCCTGATGTAGTAGCAATGCTGGGCCCAAATCATTGAAGCTACAACTTTGAAATTGAATGTGCAGTTGCATTTTATAGCATTACTACCCACCATAAAGAAAAAAATATAATTTTAACCCTTCAAATGCCCAAACCGGGGTTCAAAGTTTGTATGAAATACATTTTTTTTGTCTGATATACTTGAAAGTAAGTATTCGTATGCTAAATCAGAAATAATAAAACACGTGTTTCAGCATTTTTCTCATTTCACCGAATGAAGGGTTAAAATGGGTGGAAACGTTGAAGTTTTTTTCCTGATGTAGTATCAATGCTGGGCCCAAACCATTGAAGCTACAACTTTGAAATTGAATGTGCAGTTGCATTTTATAGCATTACTACCCACCATTAAGAAAACAATATAATTTTAACCCTTCAAATGCCCAAACCGGGGTTCAAAGTTTGTATGAAATAAAACAAAAATTTGGTCCTTTTTACTTGAAACTTAGTATTTGTATATTAAATAAGAAACCATTAAACACGTGTTTCAGCGTATTTCAAATTTCTGTCCACAAAAGGGTTAAAAGGGGTAGAAAATTTGAAGATTTTTCCTGATGTAGTATCAATGCCAGGCCTAAACCATTAAAGCTACAACTATGAAATTGAAACTGCAGTAGTGTTTTATGGCAAAACTTACTACCATGAAAAAAAGAATTTAATTTTAACCCTTC
Source organism: Zelleria hepariella (assembly GCA_949319315.1). Classification (NCBI taxonomy): domain Eukaryota; kingdom Metazoa; phylum Arthropoda; class Insecta; order Lepidoptera; family Yponomeutidae; genus Zelleria; species Zelleria hepariella. The sequence continues at coordinate 6,907,602 of OX439382.1, forward strand.
AAATGCCCAAAACGGGGTTCAAAGTTTGTATGAAATAAAAATTTTTTTTGGTCCGATTTACTTGAAACTAAGTATTCGTATGCTAAATCAGAAATAATTAAACACGTGTTTCAGCATTTTTCTCATTTCAGCGAATGAAGGGTTAAAATGGGTGGAAACGTTGAAGATTTTTCCCTGATATAGTAGCAATGCTGGGTCCAAACCATTTAAGTTACAACTTTGAAATTTGAACTACAGTTGCGTTTTATAGCAAAACTACCAACCATGACGAAAAAAGTAATAATGTTAACCCTTGAAATGCCCAAACCGGGGTTAAAAGTTTGTATGAAATACATTTTTTTTTGTCTGATATACTTGAAAGTAAGTATTCGTATGCTAAATCAGAAATAATAAAACACGTGTTTCAGCATTTTTCTCATTTCACCGAATGAAGGGTTAAAATGGGTGGAAACGTTAAATATTTTTCCCTGATGTAGTAGCAATGATGGGCCCAACCCATTGCAGTTACAACTTTGAAAAACTACAGTTGCGTTTTATAGCAAAACTACCAACCATGAAGATAAAAGTAATAATGTTAACTCTAAAACGGCCAAAACGGGGTTCAAAATTTGTATGAAATTATCATTTTATTGGGTCAGATTAACTTGAAACTAAGTAGTCGTGTATTAAATCAGAAATAATAATTAAACACATGTTTCAGCATCAAAAAGGGTGGAAACATTGTAATAGTTTTCCTGATGTAGTATCAATAACAATGCCGGAACTATTAAAGCTACAACTATTCAATGAACATTTAACTATAGGTACAGTTGCGTTTTATAGCAAATCTACTAAGCATGAAGAAAACAATAATAATGATACACCTAAAACGGCCAAAAAGGTTCAAAGTATGTTTTTTTTTTTGTTGGATTAATTTGATCTTTACCAATTTGATCACACACATACACAACACATACACTTCCACGCTGAACTGGATTTGGATGACATTTGGAATAGAGATAGCTTACAAAAATACACACCCATGACTCTATTCATGCTAATTTGATAATGGTGAAAGACGTACCCAGGCAACTTCTTTTAAGTCTTCGCGGACGAAGTCGCGGGCGAAAAGCTAGTTATTAATAAAACGAATGGTTTTAATACCAACGAAGCTCAAAACTTTAGTGCGGCAGCCGTAATTACAGTAAAATATGCTTTTAAAAGGAACTTATTTGACTCAACTGTTTTGCCTGTAAGTAGTTGTCTATAGAGTTTTTCCCGCTTGGCTAACAAAATCATTTCCTCGCTTCTGTGAGATGAAAAGTTTTGTGTTTCGCACGAATGCAATATTATTTGCGTCTCGTGCTTCTGAATACCTCGCTACGCTCAGGTTTCTTTTTTTGAACCACTCGCTACGCTCGTGGCTCAATTTTAGAAACCTTCGCTAGCTCGGTTTTCAATACAAGCACTCGCCGCAAACAATAATTTTGCATTCTTGCATAACAAATAACTATTAATTTCGTTTACCCGCCTACCTAATTTCATAATGATCCGACTAAATTTACTCAAGTTATCGTTGAACGAACATTCATACATACAAACATACGAGTACATACATACATACAAACGCCGGATTGTTCCAGTAGACTCGGAGAACTTCGCTCGCTCGTTCAATCATCTAATTTAAGCATGCTAACTCACTTAGCATTCGGCAAATCGAATAATGTAATGGTGCTTAACGCTAATTATTGTACACTGAAAAAAATATTTGAATGTTGGAAGCAATATTTTGATCAGTGTGATCAAGTATCTTGACTCCATACGAGCCTGACAAGAGCTTTGCCACCACAACGAAGGTGAAAGAGGTCAAAACAATTAATTATAACTGTTACCTGCAATAAATATTGCTGTCTAATTCAAGTAAGAACTTGGTCAAGTGAAGTTTGTAATGTGGCTGTGGTAATCAATTTTTTCGTTTGGTTCCACAAATATCTTGATTAAATAATCTGTTCAGGTACTATCATGACTAGCTAGCTTGTTTGATTCAACTAAGATGTTTGTCAAGCTAACTTTGGAAAGTAACTGTAATATCAAATTTTCTCGATTGTTTCTACAACGATGTTAATTGTATTTAATATGTGAAGGTGTTATGATGACTAACTGGCTTGTTTGATTCAACTAAGACGTTTGTCAAGCTAACTTTGTAATGTGACTGTAACAACAAATTGTCTCGATTGTTTCTACAAAGACGTTAGTTGAATATATTCTGTGAAAGTGGTATGATGACTAACTGTCTTGGTTGATTCATCTAAGATGTTTGTCAAGCTAACTTTGAGAATTAATTGTAATATCAAATTCTCTCGATTATTTCTACAAAGATGTTAATTGATTTTAATCAGTGAAGGTGCTAAGATGATTAACTGGCTTGTTTGATTCAACTAAGATGTTTATCAAGCTCACTTTGTAAAGTAGCTGTAATAACTAATTTTCTCGATTGTTTCTACAACGATGTTAATTGAATTTAATATGTGAAGGTGTTATTATGACTAGCTGGCTTGTTTGATTAAACTAAGATGTTTGTCAAGCTAACTTTGAAATGTAACTATAATAACCAATTTTCTAGATTGTTTCTAAAAAGACGTTAATTAAATAGAATCTGTGAAAGTGTTATTATGACTAACTGGCTCGTTTGAATCAACTAAGATGTTTGTCCAGCTCACTTTGCAAAGTAACTGTAGTAAAAAATGTTCTCGATTGTTTCTACAAAGATGTTAATTGAATTTAATAAGTGAATGTGTTATGATGACTAACTTGCTTGTTTGATTTAACTCATACCATTGTCAAGTTAAGGGTGGATGATAGCAACGTGGCGGGAAATTCAAAATTGTCACAGTTTTTTACATTTTGTAGCTAAACTGAGCTATTTTTGTTCAGCGATTTTTCGTTCGCGGCAATAAAACAGTATTCTTTTTATTATTGTAAACGACAGAACAACAATAATTCAGCCGATTATGTGTTCTGGTCTACGAAGTAGTGGCACTGCCCAAAAAACTTGTCGTAGACCAGAACACATAATCGGCTGAATTATTGTTGTTCTGTTGTTTACAATAATGAAAAGAATACTATGTTATTGCTGCGAACGAAAAATCGCTGAACAAAAATAGCTCAGTTTAGCTACAAAATGTAAAAAACTGTGAAAATTTTGAATTTCCGGCCACGCTGCTATCTTTCAGCCATAAAGAAGCCCAACCTTCTTGTTTGGCTATACAGGTGTAACAGAAAACTGTAGCCATATTAAGGGGATTGTTATGGACATATTTCTGAACAACATTTACCATGAAACCAATTGAATCAGAGCTACTTTATTTTTCACTATTCCATACAAATCAGCTAATCACCCGGCCCAAAATGTATAGAAAAGTGCGAAACAGAGTGGCTTTAAGCAAACCGGTTGCATACCTACTGAAAGTTGTTTAGAATTATCCATACAACCCCCTACAGTATGACTACACCTTTATGTTACCTTGTACATCCAAACAAGAAGTTACGCTACACATTTAACTTGACAAATGTAAGAGTTGAATCAAAAGTAATGTTATATCTAATTTAATGGTGGTTTAAGATGATAAAATTAAACATTTACTATACATACATTATTTTTTTATTACGATAACTAATGCCAACTACTACTTACAAGCTACTTTTAAAACTTTAACGAATTGAGTAAGCTATTCCTATTACAATAACATTACATTATTATGGATTGTTCCACTTAATGCACCTGGGGTAAATCACCTGGGTGCATTAAGAGGGAACGCGGGTAACCTCAACTCCATACAAAAGGGGAGACCTGTTTCCTTCCTGGATAATTATTTAGAAAAAATATGTTTGTGCCATTCAATCTTTATTTACCTCTGCCATATCCCTACGTTTTATTTTTTTATTATTTTAATTATTTAAATTATTATTAAAATAATTTAAATAATAAAAAAAGAAAAATATAGGGACATGGCAGAGGTACATATAAATTGAATGGCATAAACATATATTTTTTTAAATAATTATCCAGGGAGGAAACAGGTCTCCCTTTTTGTATTTTTTGTATGGAGCAGCCGGCTACCCGCATTCCGTCTTAAGTCTACTAAAAAGTAGACTTAATTCGCCTCGGGCTAAAGAACCTAGGTGAATAAAGTCGACTCAATTTTGTTAATATTTTTGGTATGGTACTTTATTCACCTAAAAATAAATCATCATATTAAATTATGAATACAGCTTAAAAAAAAACAAAACATATAAGGTACTTAATACATTTATATTAATATAAATTGCGTAAAAAAAAGTACACGGTAGGTAAAAATAAACAGATTTTTTTAATTATTTTTTTAAATCATTTTTTTATGTTTTTTCATATTTTTTTAATTTTCTTTTTATTATTATTTTTTAAATACTTTTATTTAAAAAAAATACAATAAAAAAAATTATAATAAAAGATTTAAAAAAAGAATTAAAAGAAGATAAAAAATAATAATAAAAAATATCCGTTTATTTTTACCTATCATAAAGGTACTTTCTTTTTTAATCAATTTATATAAATATAAATGTATTAAGTACCTCATAATATGTTTTGTTTTATTTAATTTTGTAAGCTGTACTCATAATTTAATATGATGATTTATTTTTAAGTGAATAAAATATATATATATGATCCCGACCGTATTCGGCCACAGCGACTGGGATCTGACTATTGAGGGCGGCGACGTTCGTGTGCCCTCTGGTGACTGACATAGCCAATTTTGGCAGCGAATGTGCGACCACATTCCCTGCACGTCAGCACCCCTCCAACGTAATTATAGTTGATGGCCGCAGGTGGTCGGGCCTTGAGCTCATCTCGCTTGGCATCGAGCTCTGCTCTACGTTTTGACTCAAAGTCAAACACCTTGGTGTTCACGGTACGCCTCCACGTTGCCCGGTCTTCGGCTATTGTCTCCCACTGTGAAGGCTTCAGGTCACATCGCTTCATATGACGCTTAAGCACATCTTTGTACCGCAGTAGTTGGCCGCCTTGGTTCCGCTTGCCAACTTGCAGATGTACTTAATAGATGGGCAGAGCATTTTAAAAACTTGCTCAATGTTGACCGAGCTGCAGACATGCCTCACATCAGGCTGTTAACGTCGTCTCCCACTATTAGTGCGCTGGACCACCCACTGTCTCTGAGCGAGGTAACTCTTGCCATTCAGCAACAACAGAACAAAAAAGCGGTGGGCATTGATAATGTACCTGGAGAACTGTTGAAGTATGGGGGCGATGAACTGAATCAAACAATCTGGAAAATCTTTGCTCGTATGTGGGATGAGGAGCGAGTACCTGATGACTTTCTAGTCTCACGTATTTGAATAAAAAAAAAAAAAAAAATATACCAAAAATATTACCAAAATTGAGTCGACTTTATTCACCTAGATTCTTTATTAGCCCGAGGTGAATTAAGTCTACTTTTAAGCAAACTTCCGCTCGCTGCACCCAGATGATTTACCCCAGGTGCATTAAGTGGAACAATCCAACATTATCTGTACCATGTTTAATTTTATCACCAGAAACGATAATTATGTTAGATATAACATTACTATTGATTCAAATCTTATAGCTGTCAAGTTAAATATGTAGCCTAATTCTTGTTTGGAGAACAGGGTATAACAGAAAGATGAAGTCATATTTTTGTGTGATGTTATGGGCACCGTTCTCAACAACTTTTGCCATGAATTAGGTTTCATATTGATAGTTGTACAGATTTATAGATACAATCCCCTAAAATATGACTAAACCTTTGTGTTATACCCTGTATAACCAAACAACACGTTACGCTACATACATAACTTGACAAAAGAAAGAGTTGAATCAAAAGTAATTTTATATCTAATTTAATAGTTGTTTCAGGTAAAAAAAATAAACATTTACATTACGTACATACAATATTTTTTTATTAAGATAATAATAATTAATGTCAACGTAACTTACAAGCTACAACGCATAGTTACATATTTATTTCCATTGCTTAAAATATTAATGTTGCATGGTATAGGTGCCTCTAACGAATTGAGGAACTTAGCAACATTTTCCACTGGGTTTGGTTCGTGGACTTCATAGGAACAGAAATGGCTATCGAAATCCACTGTTTGCAGAGCAATTCCCTTTAAAATAATTTTATCTGTACCATACAAATATAGATGTTCTACTTTAAAAAATCTGGGCAGATAATGATCAGGATTTGTTTCATAAACTAAAATAGTACCATTTAGATACCGAGTTGAACAAACAGTAGCCCAGCTGACTTTAACTAGCAACTCATTTGGACATAATTGCAAAGTGGAACAAAGGAATAGTTTAACACTAGCATCATCTGCCGATCCCTTTACTTTGGGTCCTGTACTAAGTGGTTCTTCTAATTTTCCTTTCAGAAACATTTCATTTAAATGAAGCTGATGTTTCTTACTTAAAGTCAGTGTTATATTTTTTCTATTACATGTAGCGTTTGCAGCCAATTTTGAAGTTCTATGTTTGGCTTCAAAGCGCATACTCCACAAAAAAATTAAAGGTCCATATTTTTCAAGAGCAGAGGGATAATGAACCATGTGATGGAACTTTGGTTTTAATGCTTCCTTGCTAAGTAACATATACTTCGAATTAAGCTCGGCAACTGCTGCCTGTAACGATTCCTCAGTTCCTTTTGCAAAGGCCGTAGTTAAGATAATTTCCAAAACCTCTCTTAGTTTTTTATACAAATTCCATGTTAAGTCATCTCGAGGTATAAATTCTCCTACTAATAAACCAAAATACCTTACAAATGTGAGCATCTCTGATGCAGTCATACGCACGTTTCCATGAGCTAAATGTTCCATAGCTAAAGTACATGGTTGATTTCTACAGTCAGGACCGTAAGCAAAAGCATGGATTCTTTCATTGAGAACACTGAGGGTAAACAATTTGAAGCGTCTAAGATATTGAAGCAGAACAAATTGCATAACGTATTTGGCAACACCTTCTAATAAATCATGCATACAATCGACGCCGATTTGGTTGAATAAATCAAAATTTTTTACATCTAGCCAAACACATTTTTCTTTTATACCGGTTATAGAAGGATTGTTTAGCAATAGATCTGATCTATAATCATCAATACTGCGCAATAAGTCTCTGTTTTCAGTACATTGCGTTTTTAAAACTTCTTTCCTAACTTTGCATGTTCTGCAAGGAAAATTTGCCGAAAAACTCTCTATGAAACCTGTAATCGCATGAATACCTAGATTGTCACCTAAAATAAGGCCTAATTCAAAATGAACAGTTCCGCTGAAATTAGGTAGATTAAATTTTAAACCATGCTCACTGAGATAGTTCAATTCATCGATCACACAGCGAAAGATTATTGTGTTTCCAAATTTAGTTCTGTCAGAGGAATGAAAAAGAAGAACTAAGAAAATGTTTTTCAGCGCTGATGTTCTGCAAGGTGGTAGACAAGGAATAGAAGCATAAACTGCTCCCAATTGGCTTCTCCATAAAATCATAGATGTTTCTGATTCGAAAACCATTTCGAGGAATAGGCTTCTGGAGCTATTTGCAGTAATCGAAAAAATTTATAAGCATGTAGTTATTTTTTTATATGCAAAACTATGTATGACCTTCATTTCATTTGACCTTCATCATATTGTCTCTGCTGGACGGTAGTGACGTAGTTGCTTTTGCCGGAGAAATATCATAGTGTTACCAACTTTAGAGAAAATTCCTGAAATACTGAAATAAATAAATGCGGTTCCAATATTGATTCGAAAGTACAACCAACTTTGTTTCTTTTAAAATGCTGCGCAATCACAAAACTGCTTTCGTCACTCACTCGGCAACCAGACACTTAACTCCGAAAAACAGCGGAAAATCGGTTTGCGGCTGTGTGAGTTATGATCAGTGGTTTATTTTTCTTAGTTTCTTGTAATAAAATGTCTGAGAGTGCTCTAGTCTTGGTATAGCCGATTTTCGGCGCAGATTATAAGATTACAGTTTGCCGGCAGACTTTTGGTAATTTGCACTGTGCTAATGCTGGCAACTCCGATAATCTGTCATCTACTTTTGACAGATAAGTTTGAGTAATGCCCTATCCACATTCACGCGCTAACCTCCGCGAGAAGTGTTTACACGCCGCTCCTTGCGTCGGTTTTCTATACAAACAAACAAAAGAAACTCCGCCGAAGCGTGCGCGGAGGTGTGTGGCGTGATTGTGGACCGGCCATAACATTTTGTGGTTTTTGTTGTTGTTTGTTTTGTTTTAAAGTTTCCGATTTCAGTCTTGTTTGTTAAGTTAACGTTTACTGATTGTGGCACCGATCCTGACCTATAACCCATCCATCCCTTGTGACTCCCGCTCAGCTGGATACTGTAAACTCCCATCAAATGTGACTCCCACTTTTATAACTGGACACTGATGATAATAACTCGCCACTGGATCCTAGTTAGACTTGCGTTGCTTGGACCGACTGTCTAGAAGATGGCCTGTACACCTGCGGCTCGATAACTTTGTCAACAAAGCAGACTCCCGCAATCTGCCTAATGTGGAAATAATTATGATCCTAGAATACATAACAGCCACAATATTGCTGAAATTAGAGGGGCTAAGGCATTGATGTAAGTATCTTGTCACCATGTTGGTTCACATTAATCAACATTGTATCAAGCTTGATTAAAGGAACATAAAAATCTGTCTCACCTTTTAGAGTTTAGACGCTAAAACAGAAAATGATTCATATAGTGTAGAACTGTTCAGTTTAGGCCAGAGTGGCTCAAAGTTCAGTTTATGCCAGAGAAATAATATTTTTTGGTGATGGAGACTTAAAAATAAGTTTAAATCATCCATAACATTCTTACGTTATCATTAGTAATTTTATTTATTTAGCAAAGTTATTTTACAGGATATCTTGTCATTCATACGTTGATTCTGCTATGGGATATGTCTGCATTGTGAGGGCCTAAGTAGTGTCAGAGCATAGATTAGGCAACAAGCTGTACAATGTTTTAGCAAAAATTCAAGAGACTGAAGAAATCATTACTGAAGCAACTTGTACTTTATTTTTGTAAACATTATATTTCCTGCTATCTTTTCTCTGTATGTATACCTAACTACAAAACTTTTTTTTAGGGGGCTGCCTGCAAACATTCACTGCTACTTTTATTCTGGCTGGTAAAGATACAGAAAAGCATCAACTACATCAGCCCAGTGTTATTGGATAAGGCCTACATTGAGCTTTTGTGTAGCGAGCCCATCTTGAAATAAATAACAAAATCCTTAAATACTGGGTAAACAATAAGAAAGAGATTATACAAGAATCAGAGAAAGCAATGTATTTTTGGAAGTGTTTTATTTACCCTAAAAAAAATTGTAAGTGCAAAGGAATAAAAAATTCAATTTTCCTGGCTCTGTAATAACTCGCCACTGGATCCTAGTTAGATTGCGTTGCTTGGACCGACTGTCTAGAAGATGGCCTGTACACCTGCGGCTCGATCCACCATTTTTACTTTGCACTGCGTAGAGCACTCAACATGCATAGGTGCCATCAAATTTCCTTTTTTTTAGGTTCGCCTATCTTGGGCTTGCAAAGCAGCTTTGTGCATGTAGGTGCCTTACTGAACATCTCGTATGTAATTTCTTTTTCATTTTCAATATTTTCCTTATTAGTTTGAGATTGAATCTTGCGCTGGTTTTCATTTTTGGTTGTTGGTTCATCAGCTTCCATTGTTGGTAATTTTTCAAATCTGTTTCAAGCTGCAATTAAAAGAAAGTAGATGAATATCATGTAGAATCAACACTGACAGGGACTTTATTAAACATTAGATAGTTTGAAGTAACCATATGCAGGCCCTGTAAAGGGGAAGGCAATGGCTAAAAGCTTACTTACATTGAGATCTTCGCAACAAAACATTATCTTCGATTTTTTATAGTCAGTGTTGGCTAGGATACACCATTCGTACTTCAGTGGTTCATATATCCGCCGAATACTTTGTCCGGAGTTGATTGCTCATTATTTGGACACACCGGAACAAAGCATTGTAATCCTTTGGATCTGCCAGTGCCAGGGTCCATCGTGAAAGCAAATATCGGTGTCCAGGTACGTGTAAAGCCAAGGTCAAGAAGTGAAGAGGTTTCGGTGTCTGGTTACGTGTGAAGCCAAGTTCAAGATATGCAGAGATTTTGTTCGGTGTCCGGGTTAAAGCAAGGTTAATTAGGTACGTGTTTAAAGTCGATCAATCAGTTGAAATAGAACGCCAGAAAATGACGAAAACAAAACAAAACCACAACAAAACAATGAACCACAGATAAGACTTGACAGTTGTCATTTTGACCACAGATTAGCACTTGACCATAGACAATTGGTTTTTTATGACGTCACATCCGGAGAAAGTTTAAAATTTAATTAAAA
>OX439382.1:6918235-6949170 GCA_949319315.1 Zelleria hepariella
TTGTTTATTAATTGGTTTGAAAAAATATTGAAATTTGATTTATGCATAAGCACGTCGTTCCACTTGAACGCGCACCGACTGACTAAGGACACGCCAAATTGAATAGTGCACTAAGCACGCTAGATCCATTTACACCGTTCAATTCGGCGTGCTAGCTGGCACGTTGGTTGAGTTAGCGCGGCAGAGCCCACGCAATCGTGCTAGATTGGGTGCTACTGTCTAACTGCCATACATTATCGAATTTAAGCATGCTAACTCACTTAGCATTCGGTAAATCGAATAATACAGGGTGTTGTTTTGTAAAGTTACACCCGGCTCAGGGGTGATTATTTACACGACACTGAAGCCAGAAAAAATATAAAAAATAGTTATTTGTTATGCAAGAATGCAAAATTATTGTTTACGGCGAGTGCTTGTATTGAAAACCGAGCTAGCGAAGGTTTCTAAAATTGAGCCACGAGCGTAGCGAGTGGTTCAAAAAAAGAAACCTGAGCGTAGCGAGGTATTCAGAAGCACGAGACGCAAATAATATTGCATTCGTGCGAAACACAAAACTTTTCATCTCACAGAAGCGAGGAAATGACTTTGTTAGCCAAGCGGGACAAACTCTATAGACAACTACTTACAGGCAAAACAGGTGAGTCAAATAAGTTCCTTTTAAAAGCATATTTTACTGTAGTTACGGCTGCCGCACTAAAGTTTTGAGCTTCGTTGGTATTAAAACCATTCGTTTTATTAATAATTTCCTGAAGTTTATTTATCCAGACACAAAAATAATGTAAATAAAATAATGTTTTTTTTTCCGGGTGCATTCTGAACTTTTACCATATAAATTAAAAATTTCTAGGAGATAAAAAATGAAATTAGTAATATCGTTTGAAAAAATGTATTTAACAAACCAAAACATAATTATCTATTTGATAAAACAGAAGCGCAGCATTTTTTTTATTTACTGGTATTTAAAAATAAATATGTGTACAAAATATTGAAAAGACTATAAGAAGAAACCGCGTTTCTGAATGTTCTATTCCGTGACTTTACCTTTTTAAAAGATGCTTATGCACCATGTACATTCACTGTTTTGTATAGAGAATGGGCACGAACAATCGCTTTCGCTGAAATACGCGTTTAAACGAACTATGAATGAGGTTTTATTTTCCATCGGGATCTGGCATCTACTTAAACGGCCAGTGTTTTTTTCTTTTTCAAAACCATAGGGCGCGGGAAAGACTGTCCCGGCGTCGCGTTCAAATTTCGAAGCGCACAAAATCTCAGATAGTTTAAATCCGGCCTTTACACGATCGTAAGTTACTAGTAACAGCAAACTTTCCGAGCGTGGGAGATGAAAAATATATATATGTCAATGAAAAACACCCAAAAAGAATTAAATTGTGGCCGCCCGTACTATTACACTAACGCTAGAGGCGAGTCGGGCGCGACATCGCGCGCGCGCTTTGAGAAAGCGGGGGTGTCCGCACGTCGCGGTTATTACAGAACAACTTGAACAAGGTGATTTAGGCATCAAACAATTTTTAGAAAAAAAAAGAACTTATTTTTAGTTTCAAGCTTTGCTCAAACTATCGTCCCTGACTCGGGTGTTACTGACCAAAACAACACCCTGTATAATGGCGCTTAACGCTAATTATTGTACGGGTAGGTAACCGGGGGTAAGCGCTCTAATTATCACGTTAAATAATTAATTAATGTAGATCAGATTAAAGCAAAAAATATATATCATCAAATAATAATATTCTGTCTATAATATGTAGTTCACTATTAACGATCTACAAATTACCTATTGCCTTGTTCATAGAAACTTCGTAAATCTCTCTTAAAATGTCAACATAATTACAAACGGCTCGTCGAGCGGCCCAGTACTAAAATTATTAGATTTATTGGTATCTCGCTGGCAGCGGCTCATACAAAAAGTTTCGCAAAAGGAAGTGGAGCAAACAAACTGGTGGGGAACTAACTTTTGTGCCGGCGACGCGCCGCGAACGTTACTTATCTGTGCCGCCCGCGCTGACAGCTGCAGATGAAAAATTGAAATTGTGCGCGATAAAACTACCTCCGAGCGCCGCCGCCACCGTGACTTTAACACAAAACAATACTAACGAGCTACCAGAAATAACCGGCGAAAAAAAAGCAGCGCGACATTTTCACCGCCACGGTATTGATTTTATCACTAACTGTTATCATTATGTACAGTCGAGTCGGCTTACCCGTGCGGAACAACAGAAGCAATTTAGCAGAGCACTACATCGCGCCGCTTAAACACCTCGGGTTGCTGCCTTTGAATACGTAATTGACATCTCCATATCACTGAGCCGGGAAGCGGACGGCTGTCAAACTATCCGCATGCAATAATAACGAGGCAGCCAAAAACGTCAAGCGACGACCCTTCACTATTTATGGCGGAACTCGGGGCGGCGTCGAGTGCACCGCGTGAAGTCTCGCGTAAATCAAACTCATAAATTCTCCTATCGTGAAAGAACATTTCTCTTTCACACCCGACGTCTGCGCGGCTGAATGGATAACGTCGACCTTCCCGCGCCGGATCACCTCCGCCGAGTCATTTGCCTTTGTTCCACGAGCAATTAATAAAGGACAGGGAGACGGTTCCCGGCCGCAAGTTCCATTGGCATATCTGTAATGATCTAGTGGAGCGCCGTAACCAATAACCACTTGCCGGGGCGGACCATCGATCACATTCACTGAATGAGCGGCGCCGGCACATGTGAAATGACTTGGGCCGCCTGCCGCCGCCGCTGTTATATCTAAGTGAGCGCTCGTGAAAGGACATCAGAATGCTTTGCCTAATTAATTTATCTGTCCTACCTACCTATATTGCGCAGTAAAAGTTAAGCATAAAATCTCCAGCTAAATGAGTCATTGCATGAACACGGTTAACTCGTAATTTGCGAAAGTAAATTTTAAATAACCCGTGAGTATTACCGAGCGTTAATATATAAAGAGGAAAGGGAAATATAATGTTGTGTGAATGGTCCGTGAAGAATTTCCATGACTTGTTATGTTAAGCCGCAAGGAAAAATATGTTAATGTGTCTTTCAACCGAACTATTCCGGCGCCAGTGAAATGGAATTATTTTTCATTTCAGTAAAGAGCGAAAAACTGCGCTTTTCACAGGCGGTTTTCATTTCAAGTTTTAAACTAAAAAAAATACAAAAGTTTCAATACGCCAAGTTTCTTGTGGCGACGAATAAAATCGTAAGTAGGTCGATAAGTAACGCCGTGGCACACAAATTCAACAGAGTGGATTTCTTCCCATTTTCCCGGCGCGCATTAGGTCGCGGCCGAAACATTGGACAAGTTCCGCCTCTATATCCTTGTTTACGGCGAACTTGGAACTTGCTACGAGCAATTCACCTCATAAATTTCCATGCAATAACAGCTAACAGTTTCCCTAGACACTTGTAAGAGCAACACAATAAGCTGAGGAACGTAAGTAACGGTTTGCTCTCTAAATTGATCGTTTCTTTGCACCATAAGAATATGTAGGTATACTGAACCGGCACTGTATGTGCCAATAAGGGATTTTCTGACAGCTAAAAAAAATTAAAAAATAGTTCTTTATGCTGTGACAGATGGCGTTGATACGACATGTTTTCTATCACAAAGTAAATTAGTGCTTACTACAGCGAAAATATTTCTTCACTTCATTGCTCTGTGACTTCATCTTTCATCGTCGTAGCTGTCATTCCATTTTACAGTACATGAAAAAGTGGACGACTTTGTTAATGTTCTTGTATGAGTGAATGGTAAATCCGGAAACACTTTATTTTGCTCCACAACTAATACCTAAATGTGTTTGGACGTATATTATTATACGAAGGCCAACGAGCGCGAACTGGCATAAAAAAGTAACATGTCTCGTCAGCGACATCTAGTTACAAATTTCGAACTACAACTTAAGAGCTGTCAGAAAATCCCTTATTAATACAGCATGATGACCCCCAAACCGTCACCTCTAATCCGAATCAAGGGTTACATTAGATTCTATGCTCAAACCAAACTTTGATTGTATCAAATGCAATTATTGAAATAGTTGGCGAGCGGTTATTTGGGTGTTATTATATTACGATATTACGTTGTTTCGCTAAAGCAATAACGGATACCATTAATTTTCAATATCTATTGACGGTTCGGCTATTGGCGAATAATAAAACCGTATTGGTTGGTTTAGTGTCAACACGCATATTACCACGCCGCTCATCGCGTATGCCTACCTGTCGTTACATTTATCATTTAACGTTCATTGTTGGCCGAAATGTCAATTCCGGTTCTATCGCAGATTATTAATCATAAGCATACTATTTTGTTAGCAGTCTTTATAAATGTTTATATGTAGGTAAGTATGTTTAAGAAAAATAAAATAGAATCACATTTCCAACCCAACAAAGTTGTGGCGCCCCCGTCACGTATGTTCCCAAGATTTCCCAAATCGTAGCTTTGAAATGAAAGAAGGGCCTTTCTTTTAAGGATGACGAGGGCACTGTTTATCTTAAATCAATTTACTAAGGCTGTCTGTAATAGGAACGGAGGGTGCGACAGTTGAAACTGATCCCGTTTAAGCCTTTCTGTCAATGTTTAGATAAGAGTTCTCGTGCCAAACGATTTTCTACTAAGAAGCCAACCCCTTTCACAAGACGCGTACGGACAGGACATTTTGAGGGTCGCGGCGGAAAAGGAAAAGTTATACGTAGACATAAATTGTACAGATATAGTAATATAGAGACAAAAAGCCCTGAAAAAGTTTACAACCACATGAAACATTTTCCCCAATCCTATAACCCTAAAATGACCTTAGAGACATGCCATATCACAATAAAACCCCAGGCGTAAACACAGGGACGTTATTACACCAAATGGCGGGCCTATTTTTGGTAAATCTAGACTGGGAGTCGGACACGGCCGTAGGTCAGCCGCACGACAAATTTATCTGGCAAGCCGTCCCCGAAATCTGAAGTAACTCTTGGCAGAGGACCGCGCTGGCTCGGACGCTATCCGGTAATATGCTTGCACTGCATACTGTAGGTCGCAGGCCTCCGTAAATATGGGGCTCTAGTTTTCTGCCGTAACACCAAATTATGCTTTAAAGTATTTTGTAGATAAGTAGGACTCTGACAAGCTACAGTACAAAATATAAAAAATAACGCAACTTCGTATGGAAACCCGCGACTTAGTTTACTCCGCACGTATTGAACTATAATTTCCAGTCGAGTGGAAACGATGGCAAGTCTACTCTTACTTTAACTATAAAATAAAATAACATAAAATTATACACGGCGCTATAGCAATAGCACCCGGTGATAGGGATCACAACCTAAATATTGGTTTTGCTCTATGACGTTCCGTTGATTTTCAAATGATTAAAATGTGAACGCTGTGGCGGGCAGAAAGTATTTTTTAAATATAGTTTTCATTGACTCTCACAATGTTTTAACAACTCAAAGCTATGCATATGCACACACAAACATATTTTTAAATACATTAATTCAAAAACATAAAAGTTAATTTTATTTTTTTTTATTTTAAGGTTGTAAAATAAAAATTGTTTTTTTTTCACCTTTTTTCAGAATTGACATCCTGTTGATCAGTGGGTTACACTCTGTAAAAAGAGTTAGGATCTTTAGTAACACGTTGTATAACCATCAACAAATATAAAAATAATACTTTTTTTTTATTAATAAACTCTAAGTGGCGGGAAAGTATAACTATAACTTTTTTGTCATAAACGCCGAAAGTTTTCCATGTTTCCCAACTGTTATGAAACCATAGGAACGCTTCAGGGACAAACTCAAGCTCCCTTGATTGCTCTAAAACTTCTTCGACTGCCAAGCGACAATTAGCAAAAAAACTAGAAGTTCCCTAATCAGGAAAACTGCGAGCCCAAAACTGGTCTAGGAAGAAAGTTTTGAGCCGATAGCCGGGCAGTATTTTAGTTTAAGTTTCGCGTCACGTCCGCATAGGAAGCTGACCGTAATACCGGTACGTGAAGTCTTACTATAAATCATAACGGCGTTTCAATTTAGCGACTCTAATACAGCGGTAATAGGCAGTCGCCATCTGCTGAAAGACCTGGATTTGTATTCAACCAGCGACACGGTCATTAGTTAAGCCCTGCTTCCTTTGCAGCCGAATACGAGAGCTTTTTCGATCGCTGTATGTATATGGAAAATATGGAGTGAGAGTGTTTTAAAGTTTTACAACAATCTGACAAAATTCTGCCCCTCTGTATGTCGTTGCCTTTCCATTTAGCTTTTGACCTGCATGCTGTTTTCCTAATGTAGACAACATATTTTTTTTTTTGTTTTTTTTTTTAACACAGAAATCAAAATGAAAAGGGCACGACAAAGATGTGAATAGGGCTCATCATCTATCCTCGACGTGCTATTGGGTACTACCTACCTATATCAAAAAACCAATCCTAGTTAGTTAGAAGGGTTAGAATCGAAAAGTTACCTAGAGCGCTGGCTGATTATTTACATAATAACTATTAAATCTAAAATAAAAAACATAACCGAAATTTTAGCTTAAAAGTATCAGATCTCAGAATCGGCTGAACCAATTTTAATAAAACATATCTAAGGACACTCGCTAGAAAACCTGCTTTCAAATAAATAAAAAACGCATCCAAATCGGTTCATCCATTTAAGAGCTACGTACAGACAGAACACAGACAGACACCCTGACAGACACACACACATACCCACACACAATAGCGGTCAAACTTATTACGCTCCTCTTTTTGGGTCGGGGGTTAAAAATAAAACAATATTAGCGCGCGCATTTCAGCAAAAACAAAAAACCTGTAGGTACTGTTAGTTTTTAGGGTTCCGTACCTCAAAAGGGTAAAACGGTACCATTATAGGATCACTTTGTTGTCAGTCTGTCTGTCTGTCTGTCAAGACCTTTTTCTCAAGAACGCATGGAGGTATCGGGTTGAAATTTATATCAAAATAATTGGACCTGCAATCTCTTGGAACTGTGAAAAAATCAAGCTTCTAAATTAACGGAATCGAAAGATACTGCCGACAAGATATTTCATTGGACCCTCTCAAGGGAATCAAAATCTATAGGGTACCGTGTATTTCCGTGTGAACTGTATGTGATCGAAGGCATGCAACACGACGTAATCCTACAAGATTTCCTGCAGGAAAGTTGAACATCGATTTAATTTACAATGTTTTGTTGTTGGAAAACTGTCACGTCAAGTTTGACCAGAGAGAACTCACAGGATGTCAAATGGTGGCATTGACAATGGGAGAAAATAGAGTCAAGTCCAAAGAAGATTCAAAGGAGGAATTATTGAATGATATATTGACGAATGGAGGATGTATTGACAAAATCAAATGGGTCGAAAGTTGGCGGGAGAAAGTTTTGACAGCTCAGTGGAAAAATTGGTTCGCGTGCAGAGCGGAAAATTATTGTCGAGTTGCATCAAGAATGCAATGCGCGACGGGTGAAGAAGAAGCCCACTATTACAAAGAAGATAAAGGGCCGAAGGTCGAAATATAAGAAGTCACGCTTGAGTCCGACAGGCAGTTAGTCGTTTTTTTTTTCAAATAAATGCATAGAATGGGTACGGAACCCTCGGTGCGCGAGTCCCACTCGCACTTTGTCCGGTTTTTCTTTTTATAATTGAACCTTACATTTACAGGTAATCATGTTCGTCACTGATCTACATATATGATAACCCTCATTATGTTGTTAAATTCAGTATGATTAGTTAATAACTGAACACTCCAGCATTTACATACTACACAGTATCGGCCGTTCCACTTACGAGGCGAGAAAATCAAAATCGAATTCTAATGCAATTGAGTGAGATCAACAGGCGTTGCCTGCGCAGGCGTCACTTCATTAGAATCAATTTAGATATGACTAGTCCGTAATGGCTGCAATTGGTTGTCGAGGCGATAATCGTGGGTTCGTGACTTGATTCTGTATCTGATTATTGGTGGCCATTAAGGCGTCTCCTAACATACGGTGCCATATAAATATAACTAGTTTACTAGGGGAATAATTAGTCACTTGAGTGAGTTGACTTGACAGCAAATCATTACAAGTCGAACCGTAGGAACGGCAAAGCGAGGATACTCCACACTATTTAACCATACTTGGTCTTTAAGCGGCTACTTTACTCGTACACATATTGATTTATAGGGTGCGTTGGTCCAGCCAGCCCAATTTGAATTTCGAATGAGCTCGTTAGAATCAGCCTGAACACCTCGGCGAGCGATAAAAATTCCACTGTTTTTAACTCTCGATGCAAAAAGATTTAAGTTTGACCGCTATGTGAGGGTGTGTGTGAGTGTGTGTCTGGCTGTGTGTCTGATTTAGATGTGGTTTTTTTATTATTTGAAAGCAGTATTTCTAGCGAGTGTACTTAGACATGTTTCATCAAAATCGGTTCAGCCGTTTATAAGATATAAAATGTCGAGGGTTTTTTAAAATTTTTGTTTAGTAGTTATTTGCTGATTCTGCTCGGAGTTCCCTTGCAAGGCTTCCCGGGAAGGCTTTTTTTGCCTTTCATGCTTTAGTTACATTATCGAAGCGGGCGCGCTTGTAAAGCTCAAATCCAATTAATGCGCGTTAAACATTTAAAATAAAACCATTAAAACAATAACATGCAAGTATGCGTCTCGGGTCTTGGGCGCAATGAAAAGTACCTAATGAAGTTCGCGTGCATTTAAAACGCAAGTGGCAGCCAGTTCTCGGCGCAGAACTTCAATACGTAGATTACATAGCACTCTTAATTAAGGCGCGGGGCCGGGCCTAGAGGCGAAGTTCGATTGCGCTGTCAAAAATCCGAAGAATTATTTCAGCTCTAAAATAACTTGTGCGATTTTAGGCTTTATCGTATGAGTTCAGGCATATTAGCGAATTTATACGGCGCAGATGCAATATGACTGTGAACTCTCTACCGGTAGTGCGACGCGGCGGGGCGGCGGCGCTTTTATTATTAAACGGTTTTATTTAGCTCACCCCGTTTGTTTTATTTATTTATTCTTTATTCTTTCTTGGGTCAAATTTAGTAATTCAAATTTCACCCTCTTCCTGTCAACCGATTAATCTGAAATTTTGTATACACTTTGGATTTTGGTGACAATACAATTATGTTTATTCATTATCATTATAAATCCAAGATGGCGGCCGCTACAAAATGGCGGATAACGTAGGTTTTATCAATCCCATCAATATGGGTATCAAATGAAAGGGCTCAACAAGCAGAATACAATATACTATAAAAAATTGAAATCCAAGATGGCGGCCGCTACAAAATGGCGGATAACGTAGGTTTTATCAATCCCATCAATATGGGTATCAAATGAAAGGGCTCAACAAGCAGAATACAATATACTATAAAAAATTGAAATACAAGATGGCGGCCGCTACAAAATGGCGGATAACGTAGGTTTTATCGATCCCATCAATATGGGTATTAAATGAAAGTGCTCAACCAGTATAATACAATGTACTATATGAATTAAACAGAATGCGAAATAAAAACTAAAAAAACTAGAAAATAAAAAAAGGTAAAAAAACTTTTTAAGTTAAACGGTTTTATGTTAAACATACATTGCTATTTTTAAGATAAATGTACTAAAAACCAAAAAATAATAAAATAGATACAGTCGTGGGAATTATAAACATATGCATAGACTAGACTAAAATAAAACCGTGGGGCACGTCAACTGCCTAATTATTATAGTGTAACATTACAAAACAAACATTTTAATCAACGATTGTAGACAATTGACGTGCCCCACGGTTTTATTTTAGTCTAGTCTATGCATATGTTTATAATTCCCACGACTGTATCTATTTTATTATTTTTTGGTTTTTAGTACATTTATCTTAAAAATAGCAATGTATGTTTAACATAAAACCGTTTAACTTAAAAAGTTTTTTTACCTATTTTTTTAAAAACTGTTTTTATTTATTGACGTTTCGAGAAAACCGATGGTTTTCTTTGTTGCGCGTTCGCGAATGTAAATTTGAAATGTTAAATCCATTTAGGGCCCATTTTTCTACTCATTGAGCCGAATTAAAATAGTTTCCATTTTGAATATTAAATAAATAACATTGTCTGAAAACTCTCGAACAAGGGCTCTTTTCATCGGAGATGAATCTCGGCAAATAAGTCTTCATCTGAGATTTATTATTACGGGGGTCTATTAATGACCTCCACGTGACCCCAACTACACGCTCTAGCCTTATTTTATTGCTACACAATGACCAGTTTCAGTTGAGCTGTTAGTTTGTAACAAGCTGGGGTTAAAATTAAGTAGGGAAGGGGTCAAGCATCGGTGGTTTATGAGAGCCGGGGGGTACTACCGTATACGGTACGGTAATTAGTAGAGCGTCGCTGCCGCGGCACGGAAAGCTATGAAAAACCTATCGTTAGTAAATCGATTCTTTGATAGACGGAATTCGGTCTCTATGGAGAGTGGTACGGCCCCGTAAATTACAGTTGTTACGTGGTTGATTACCCTTTACTCTATCACATCCAAAAAAGTGGTTTGGTGAAGTTTGAATAATACGAATCAATGTATTTGTATTAATGTATTTCAAGAAAAACTGTAATGAATATGTCCATTTAATTAGTTAGAGGTTGTTGAGAAATAATTTGTGGCATCAAATTGGTAGAGGCTTCTTATATGACAATTTATGTTAGAACTACATCTCTGGAAGTAAATCTAGTCACTTGCACTTAATTTAATTGCCAGCCGAAGAGAAGTGACAGTAGAATAATTCAACGGCACATTCCACCGGGGGGAGAGCGCGTGAAATAATAAAAACAGCCGCAACTTAATGCCCCATTTAACATTTAATAAAATGGCTCAATTAGCAAACCGGCTCTCCATTTACTAAATGATGCCACTTAATTGGTTCGCTTGCTGTAAATTATGAAAATCGTTGACAATTTACGGGGTACCTATAATAACACGGCGCGAGCACTCACCCGGTATCTTAGTTCGAGAGCACTTAATTGAATAACTTAGTAGGATACATTATAGGGCAAGTTATAGGTTGTCGCAGAGAATGCCTCCGGGATTACTCCTCACCTACAAAGTAGGCTGCCGGTGCAAGCGTTACAGCGATTCTCGATATTTTACCGGCGGATTTGTTCAACCGTGAGCTAAAGGAAAATATTGCCTGACAAAGTTTCGAGGAATAGTCACTGAAGAAACTGCACCGTGCCAACTAATCATTATCAAGCTTAATGCGATGTACGAGTACAGGAAATCTGCCTCCTTCCGTTGGATAAAAGTTATGTCTTAATTATTACCTGCAAGGTTCTATGAGGTCCGCGCTTTAAATACAAACTGAATAAAAAGCACGTAGAATGTAGAGCGCAAAGTGACGCAAACTTTCACTACTTGCTAGGAGCTTAATTTTTTTGGGTTCCGTACCCGAAGAGTGCCAAACGGTACTCTATTAGTCTGCCTACACTGTCTGTCTGCCTGTCCTAACTTTAAACAGCTGCATGTTTAAAAAAAATAAGGGGAGCTTCCATTTTTAGTGTTCCGTACCCGAAGGGTGCCAAATGGGACCCTATTACTTTTCCTACACTGTCTGATTCGCACTTAACCGGTTTTTTTAGCTATGATATTGAACTAATACATGTTTATGTCCTGTAGCTTTTAAAATAGATTGTGCGGACCAACCAAGTGTCCTGTTTCTGCGGAATACGATATCGTCGGAAACTAGATGAAACTCTACCGCCTATGTTCAAGCCGTTATAAGGTGTACACATTACGGTGGACTCTGAGGGCTCACGATACATTCCTAGATAGGTACACGGCCCACACCGCCTACTCCTAGCCACAAACATGAATTTACAGAAGATCACATAAAGTCTAATTCTTCATCCAAGATAGTACACTGACGTTTACGGTGTGACCAGTCTCTGTTGAAAATTAAATAGTGTGGTGGCAAAAAGTTTGACATGAATCGAATTGCGTAATCGATATAATCGATTTTAGGCCGATTGATGAAAAGCTTATTATATGAAATTAACTAAAAACTTATTAATTAGTAATGAGAAAGTGTGTTTTGGTCCACTTTTTTTGAGGAGTGTTAAATGCGTTAAAAATTGTGTTTTTTAAATTATCTATGGAAATATTGCGTTCCGAACGTTTTTTTTCCGTCCGGAATTTCTGACGCACGGGCTACCATGCGGAATTTCGTATTTCGCTTTTTTTTTGTGACTGAGCTGAATCGCACAACGAGTGGAATGCATCACTTTTACAATAAATATGGCAACATTATTTTGCAAAGTGACAGTTAGCATCTGTCAGTTTACTATCCTGAATAAAGAATTGGACTTTAAGTACTAAACGTCGCGGTTTATCTTACGGAGGTGGAGACTCTAGGTGGAGTGACTTATGCCCGTAAGATCAATCACAGTTTAAACCAAAAAGGCTAGTTTACACCCTATCTGTCGATATATTTCATACAAAATGCGAGGTTTAATCTATGGTCTGAGTTTAAACTGTGATTGATCTTACGGGCCTAAGTCACTTATCTTGGGCCTTAGGGTGGTACTAATAGTCATCTGAGATCACCTACTTGAGCTCGATCTCAAGTAGGTGAACTCAGCTAATCTCAAGCCTTGGCTAACATTAAACTTGAGTAGTTGTCAGCATATTAATATACACTATCTTGACATTGACATTACCCAAGACTTGACTTGACTATTAATCCCACCCTAAGATGTCTTTCTGTTGCACACATTTGTCGCTCCGCCCAAAGCGCGGAATGTCGTTCCCATTTTTATTGCCACGTCCGTGAGTTAGTAACAACTGCGAATAGTTTATCGCGGGTTTTGCGTACTGTTTATCGCTGCATACGAGTTACGGATTCATGATAGGTTTTTAAGTCGTCTACCTGGTTTAGTGGGTGTTGGGATTTATGTCACTCACTTGACTTGGTGCTTCGGGTGGAGTGTTGTTCAATTGTTTTTTCTTGACAGCACACAATATGGCCGTACATACGTTATGAGTTTTAGGTCTCTCTTCTATGTAGGTAAAAGACATTTCACTTCTGTTTTTAGGCAAATATCTTTATTTGTTTTAGAGAGACACGCCGTGGTTTTGATAAATTACTTACTTAGGTACTTATAATGTTACACCTTCTACACAAACATAAACAAGTAAGTGACGCCATTTACTAAAATATACAAAATGTACACAAAATCCGTCAGCCTTTTTAGCTCACCTAAACCCCGTACAATTGACGTTTACTTCATTTTCAGAGATTGTGCTTCAGTTTTTTAGGAAACTTTCCTCTAGAAAACCTCCGAATTCCATAGAAACGCAAACAAGGTCGGTACCCCCTTTGGCTTAACCGGGGAGGGATTCCATTTATTGTTAATGCTTAATGATCTAAGCAGCGGCGAGCAGGCAACGCAGCTTATATGGGTTAATGAGGTTGCTACTAATTTATGGCGTCACGACTCACGGAAATGTTCGCTCGGGCATTGCGTCAATGCGCCGAAACTGAAAGTTTATAGGTAACGTAACCTTTTATAGATCAATCAAAGGCGCGGTGAGATCATTCCTGAAGTCAGCGAAGATAAGGGTGTTTTCTGACTCATAAATCTTGTGTTAAAAGTCAATATGAATAAGTATCTACCTAAAAACATAGGCCTTTGTATCTACGCAATGAGATAATTAAAATATAAAGCATCCAGAGGGACCTTCACTCACACTAGATGGGTGAAGTGAAGACTCGAAGCTGCAGTGCTTGGGAACAGTTTGCCCGTGGCTCAGTTGGCACATAATGCGATACTATGAGCTAGACCGACTAAGTTGATAGGATGGTATAGGTGCTGGGCAGACCCTCTTTATCTAAACAAGTACGGCTATATGGCACCTTAGCAACGTGTTTTTTATAAAGGCAGCATTTTTACAAGGCATTTTGTTCTATGATTTCATAATAAAACTTTCTTTGTTAATGCTACCTTTTTATTTCGGATTGTGGAGTGCCTGGCTAGGATTTTTTTTATGAGTAACAGAGATAATCACTATTCACACGTAGAAACAGTAACACGTGGCAAAAAAGCCACGGCTACTATACATTATTTCGATCAACTTGGTTTGTGTTTGAATATTTGATTAAAGATAGCTCCCGCAGGTATTGGTTCACAGAGGTTTTTTTTTAATAAAAATATTACTATAAAATCAAGAAACCTAGTTCACGTAATCACGTCCATATGTTCATTTAGCAGTTTTTCATCTCTCTCTGTCTCTCTTCGATCCTATTATCTACTCCTCTACTACTCAGTCTAAGGGTGGTATTCTAGAACGCTACTTAAACTCAGTTTAAACAGAGTTCAGACTGTCGATAAAGCAGTGCATGTTTTGATATTAAGGGAGGGATATTCAAATCAAAACATGCACTGTTTTATCGACAGTCGACACTACTAAACTCTACATAAACTGAATTTAAGCAGAGTTCAAGGAGCTTTCTGGTTTGAACTGAGTTTAAACGGAGATTAAGTAGCGTTCTAGTTTGAATTGAGTTTAAGTAGCGTTCTAGAATACCACCCTAAGTACCTACTCAAAAGTCTGGGACATACTTTCCATTTCTTTCTTTCCAGTGAGGGCAGCGCTGGCTAAGTTCGTCCCTTTTCTTTCGTCTCAGAGAAAACGGACCTCTTCCACGTTTTTTTATTTTGATGACCCGGAAGACTGACCCAGTCTTCTGGGTCATCAAAATCATCATCATTTATCGAAGCATGATTTTATGCGATGCTTCACGTCACTACTTATAACACTGAAAGCCTATAGGTACATAATAATCATGGTCTTCTTGTTACAAAATTATAACAATTCCACTGAAAAAAGATTTATATTTTTCATATGATTGCTATTAATTACGTAGAATGTCAGCTGCGTATGTTACACGTCTACTGTTAGGTACCAAAATTATGGATGCTTACTATTTTGTTCAAGTTTGTCTGACTCATACTATATTGTATTGACACGCTTACATATTGAACTATGTGTTACCTCCTATCCTCCGTTGCCTTGTGTCTAACCACAGTAGGTATGCCGAAATCCCGCGAATGAATTTCCTCGCAATGCTATTTAGCTAATTACTCACATTAAGCCAAAATTCCCTCGCAACAAAAAAAAAATAAAAAATTAAAGCCATACACGGTCCAAGCCAGCACCGATAATCAAACCTGGGTCTGTCGCTTTCGAGTCCATTGATTTATCCTTAAGCTACTACCGCTTGCTCTACGAGCTTTTCAACAATCCATAAAAAATAAATAGTTAAAGAATGTCATTGAGTTAAGTACTTGTCTTCTTATTTACCAAAATATTCGTAACACAAATTATAAACAGAGCTGTAAATAACCAACGAGCTCTTAATAATTACAAATACAACTTGACTGTAATTACTCTGTGGCAGCGTTCTGTAATTACTGTTTCCATATTAACCCGTAACGAGTAGTTCCTATAGTACGTTGCTAAATCAATATTTCAGTGCCTTTGTTTGAATATTTCAGTTCCTTTGTTTATCTACAAGTAATGGGTACTATGTATGGACACATTTATATTAGCGAGCTTCAAAACAATTTTAAAGCATTATAAGTCATACCTAGGGCTCATTATAATTATAAAAATCCACGGAGTCGTGAACCGCCAAAACCGCATTTTTTACTGGAAAATAACTCAACGAACAATCTTTTTTTTACTATAATAATGGAGGATTTACAAAGTTTCCTGTTGAATGGTATAGTTGCTGGCAAATTGGGCAAGCTTGTTCCACGTTGAGAAGCCAAATTGGTCCACATAAGTAAGTCTTTGAACCATAAAATCAAGATGATCCCAATTAAGCCTTTTTTTTTTAAACGAAATATTATTGAACGAGCGAGCGAAGCTAGAGAAGTTCTCCGAGTCTACTGGAACAATCCGGGGTTTGTATGTATGTATGTATGAATGTTTGTTCGACGACAACTTGATTATCGTTGATCGGATCATCGTGAAATTTTATAGGCGGGTATTTGAAACAAAAATAATTTTCAAATTCGAACATGAACCAAATCGGAGTTGCCGGGATACTATGGGATTGAGAGTTCATAGTTCGGGTCGAACTACTAGTATTCTTAATACCTACTTATGCCTGGACTAATAAGTTGGACAAGCGCTCATCAAGACTAAAACGAGAAGGATAGATAGGATTTCGGATGCATCGAGCTGAGTCGAGTTAGTTTTCAAATATTTGACAACACAAATCTGGTCTCGTCTCATCTCCGCTTTGGTGGGTTCAGAGTAGCTGTCACGAATGCGAAAAAGCTGTGCCGGACGTCTGCCGGATGTCTGTCATGTATCCTAATACTATAGTAGTAAGGTTGTTTATTCAACTTATCACTTTCAGTGACAGTGTCAGTAAGCACTCGTGGTAGCTGCTCTGGGCCTTACGAGCCTATAGGTGTGAAGACTAGTAAAGAGGCCAACAAAATATATGCTCTGTTCAAATTAATCCAAATTTAAACATTGGATTGCGGTAACTGACGAGTAATTTAGCCCAATGATAATCACTGTTTTCCACTTACGTACAATGGTGTGCATTTCAAAGCCTGCTAAAAGCTTTAAATAAATAAACTGAATTGGATACCTCGGTCCATATAGTGGACTACAAATCCTATATTTCATTTTGGCGACGATTATTTAAAAGTAGCTTATACACGCACGGGTATAACTGAGGAGAATTTAGAATGGATTGTACATTGATTTAACGGTTTAATTTACTTTCAAGTTTTTTATTTTGCTATCTCGGCGTAAAAGTATGTACTTGCAACCGTTATGAAATCAATATAAAATGTTGTGCCGACGAAAGTGTACCTAAGTTGTAGAGAAATGGATTTGAATCACCTTCATACCGTCAAGCGTCGCAACACGCAACTGTCGTCCTAATTATTAAACACATTCTCTACTCACTGAGAATGTTCAAGCATGTACTCGTATTATTATTTCACCCACTCACAACATAACTTTCATTCCGTTACCATTTCTAGTAGTATCATTCCCCACGCACGAAATATCTAACTCATATTATTTGGACCATAAACTTGCTACAGAAATAGTCAATATTTTCGTGTGTGTATCTAATAACTGCTCAGTGTTGCAAGAAATAGAGGAATAAAGATCTGAGAGAAGAAAGGGTTGTGCCACTTTACTCCATATAAGTACTGTCTTTGTAAACCCAAAATGTTTTAGTGAAGGAGAGTGAAAATAAAAGTGTTTTTAAGCACAAAGTAATGAAATTTTCCAAATTAAGGTAGGTAATACATTATTTATTCTTTTGCACAAAATTATTGTTTTTTGGATTTTTTAAAGCACTAACGCGTGCTAGCGAAAATTATAAAAGTTTTTATAAGATTAAAACATTTGCTCAGGACAGGACTTGAACCGCCCGCCTGCACGGTATGCAAGTGGTTGCGAGTTCATGTCCTGTCCCGAGAGAATTTTTCAACTTAAAAAATCTTTAAATTATTGTTAGATTGTAGAGTACCTATTATATTAGGCTGTAAATAGTAGTTGAATTAGGTCTTAAGTTTTCTTTTTTTAATGTAAAATATGCAAAATGGCATGCTGTGGTGACCTTAAGGGTGGACGATAGCAGCGTGGCGGGAAATTCAAAATTTTCACAGTTTTTTACATTTTGTAGCTAAACTGAGCTATTTTTGTTCAGCGTATTTTCGTTCGCGGCAATAAAACAGTATTCTTTTAATTATTGTAAACAACAGAACAACAATAATTCAGCCGATTATGTGTTCTGGTCTACGAAGCAGCAGCACTGCCCAAAAAACTAGACCAGAACACATAATCGGCTGAATAAAAGAATAGTATGTTATTGCCGCGAACGAAAAATCACTGAACAAAAATAGCTCAGATTAGCTACAAAATGTAAAAAACTGTAAACATTTTGAATTTCCCGCCACGCTGCTATCTTCCAGCCTTAATAAGCTAGGCACTTACCCATTTGTGTACATTTATTTTTATTTTATAATTGGTTTTCTGAGCTGGTTGTCCTAAATAAATATATAAATAGTGAAATATTAGATTCTCCTTTCCAACACATTATGCACAGTCGAAAGCTCGTCAGGCTGTAGGTAGGTACAGTTTTATTGTAAAGTCGCCCGTACGGTAGCATTAAATTACTGGCTAAGCTAAATTTTATTCAAAAGAGACTTTGTAAAATAAATATTACAATTTTGCTGATGACTTCACCATTCAAATCAAATCAAATATATATTTTTTTGTGTCAGAAAAAATATAACAATAGCTTGAGTCAACTCTGAACCCCAAACTAAAATAATTTGTGTCTTGGGGAACAGTCCTTCCGTTTTGTGGGAACTACTACATTTAAAATAATACATAGTGTACTTAAGGAAAAAAATACAAAAGGATACAAAAAGTAATCGATAGTATCATCAAAACTGTTGTGTATTCAAGTGGAATAAAATATACGCTGTAACACACAACTCGCCTCTAACGCAAAAAAAAATGTTCATTCATAAGTTACGTCGTGTGTGAAAAATGATTTCGGAATAAAATAAAAAAAGCTTTGAAAACTACTGTTTTTGAGTTGGTGGCATAGCCCGTAGGACGGGCGTCTGCGGAGAGCATCAAAGGAGTTCCTCCAATAAAACGCTTCGATCCAGCTGCACTTATGAAATTGACATTATCGTCTGAGCCGTCATGAGCTCAGCTAGTGTGAAATATTACGTCCATTCCGACGTAAGTATCAACCATATGCATTAAAAATAAATGGTGCAAGTCCATGATGATGCAGCGAGAGCATCGATTAAACGCTAGTTTAAAATGAAGCGCGCAAGCAACAATCGATAATAATCCAAAAATAACTGAAATATTTAAACTTAACAAACATCGCAGACAATCCAGCTGCTCCTGTATTCTATTTATTTATAGAACTGTCAAAAAATTATTGTCAAAAGATGATAAGAACTATTTAAAGTCAAAAGGTTTATTAAATAAGCAATAAATAAATTTTTACATTGAACGTCAAAGTTAAAAAGTATAAAAAACAAATAAATACTCATTGCTTTCTAATACTAGTATCTAGCTTGTTTTTGTCCAGATTTCCCAGCAAAACAACATATTTTGACGGTTGACAACGGGAGTGGATTTTTAGCTTATAAATAGAGCCGATCAGGCTTTACAATGAGTACCTCTAATACTATGGACAAAATACATTGGTCTAAACACTAGTCAAATCGCATCGTTCCTCGCAAGTCGCACATGGGAATAAAACACGCGGGTTTCCAACTGGAAGCCCCTACGTAAGTTTCCGCTGAAAAAAGTCAAAGACCCGAAGACGACAAGAAGACGAATGCGATACACCTTAGTTCCCTCACTACGAACACAGAGTACTGAAAAAGTTAGATAAAGCACGGCAGCGACTCGCTACAAAAACCTTTTCCTGGCGAGACCATTAAAAGAGTTCAGCTAGAGAGGAATAAGCAAATGAGCGTGGATATCTGCCATTCTGCGGGGGCATTTCACTCAAATATGTTGTCTTTCAAACGTTCTCAGATTTTATGCTGCCGCTTTGTTGCTGAGTGCATATTCAGTAGGTACAACAATTAAGAGCATCCCGCCATTTAAAAATCATTGAATTAGATCACGATCGTATTTTTGACAAAAATATACATAAGTATCCAGTTAATTTAAATAGTTTACCTATGCCAAACCTGGGTGTAAAAATTTACAAGCCAAAACAAGCAATAAAGTTACTGATTACATAACATTTTTTTCAATAAATAGGCCCGTAATGCAACCAAAATGTAAGGAAACGAGTGACGCCAGAAGGAAATAGTGGAATATCTCTTGGCCCGTTATCGGGGGCGGCCGACACAGCGTCCGGGACGCGATACCATCGGGCACCCGACCTAATTCGATTGGGCCAGCTGTTGGGCCAACTCTTTGGGCCAAGTTTGCCCCCGGTGAGCTCCGTCCGGTGGGCGGAATGCAGTGAAACCCCCTTATCTACTACACTTAAAGTATGCTAATTTCGTCGCGAATCACTACAATTCGTTTGCGATTAAACACTTAGCTTTTGTAAGCACTCCTCTTATATGGCCTCGCATATTATGGCGAATTTGTAAGCGCTAGGGAAGTTTTCAATGACGTAATTGCGTGAAGGCAGCTATTTGGCCCCGTTTACAAGAGCTAAATACAGTGTAGTGTGAGATTTTAACGCCGTCTTTACAAGCCTTTTATACTATACAATTTAAGCCCGATAAGTTACTACAATATGCAGGAAAACTGATTATTAACATCCGGTACCTGCTCTACAGTTTAAAAGAAACTTAAGTGTAGGTATTTTTAATCTTGCTCCTGCACAACTGCACAAGCTCTAGATAAGATCAGTTTGAGGTACCTGTGTACCTGCACTAACGTTTACAGGGAAAGTGCATCGTGAAAGAAAACAATAAAATGTAAAAGCTTCATAAATCATATAAAAGCGTCGCATCGCATGGAAAATTAAGTCGAAGTATAGAGAAGGTCGTCTGCGTAACTACGTCTATACAGGGTGTTAAAAGACCGCCAACAAAGCGGGAAACCACGTATTGTCCTCATCATAAGGATCATTTTTGCCCAAGGAACTACGCCAACGGTTTCCGAGATAATGAGGTTCAAAGGCGGACATTAAATTTTTTTTTTTGTCGAAATGTTTTCAATATTAAGTCCTGAACATTTATTCTCAAAGAAATATATCAAAATTTTGAATATTTCTTACAAAAAACGACGCTGAAATTGCAACCCGCAGTGTATTCCAAACATCGGCACCTCGAGGGTAAGTAGCCTAAGTTTATGTCAACGCTTGCGCAATATGAATTGCCTGCGTTACACTTCCATTACGCGATAAAATATTTTCCAAAATTATAACCTGAAAAACCAAAATTATTTCCCAGCAATAATTTATCGAAAAAGTACTTTGTTTTGGTGTCTAGTATGCGTACCTTTCGGCTCTGTTGGCGGTCTTTTAACACCATGTATTATAATACGTATACGTACGTAATTATGTACTGCGTTTTCGCATCAACTTGCTGATTTGCCAATCAATCGGTACTAAAACAAGGACAGTTAAGTGACCTCCTACAAGATGATATCCTAACGTGTAGGTACATAATATGTTTACATACATACCTATGTTCTTCTATTACCAATGACTTATTTGAAAGTTTCAATTTGGGGGATTTTGTCCTTCGATCAAGGATAAAACTAGATACAACATAGAACTCTGAAATGTGTCTGGAAAAATAGATGCCCAAATTGCCTTTGGGAGCTTATTTGCCCGTGTCCATGCAATTAAAGTAAAACTGTACACTCATGCAATAAGGTTGACATTCGAATATTAGACGTATGGTCGAAATGATGTTTCGTATTGTTCTATTGCTGATATCATTTGTTTCTGTGGGGACAAGTTTTTATTGTGATTTTATACGTAATGCGGATTCTATGGGATTTAGTTCGGTGATTTTGTCACTCAAAGCTGATGGGTTACTTCGGTCACCAGTCCCTTCGTAGCTTGTACTGTACTACACATCCCTTTTATTTTCAAAGATTCATACAAATATGGTAATATGGGAGCTCATTAGTTTTGTAATAAAAGCTCGAGTGTGTAATAAAAAATAACCACAAACGCCTAAACGTGTCGGAGTAAACACTATGTATCTCCACTACACGGTAGTGCGGCTGAGTCAAGTCGGTCGCCCGCCGACCCGCAACACTTCCGACCCTCCACGTCCGTGTAATTAATTCAATGATCGTCCGCATAATGACTTGCATGTGGCCACCCCTACCCTCGCCGCCTTCGAACTAACCCGCTAATCTCCACTGAGAATTCTGCGCGGACGTTTTTGTTAGCGCTGGCTGACGAAGGCGAGAAGCAAACCGGAGTAGAGAGAATCCCTGAGCGGAGTTTGAAGGCTAAATTGACGGTTCTTCTCGTTGTTTCGGTACGCAACCGTATCATTTTCATGCGCAAAGGTACTGGTGAATACCTTTAGACCCAAAATTAGGTAAGGTCATCAATAAACTTGGTAAGATTGTATACTTATGTACCTACATGATATTTTTAATTTATAAATAGTTTTGCTTAACTTGCGTTTTTGAACTTATTGAATACTAGCTTTTGCCCGCGACTTCGTCCGCGCAGACTTATTTTTTTTCTCGTGAGTTTTTCCGTTGTTTTAATGGTTATTCTGCTATTCGGGGCGGAGAGAAATCCCGTTCTCGAGTTATAAATGGTGTAACTAACACGACTTTGTTTTATATATTAAGATGTAACAAGCACGACTGCTTTACAAACATACACAGAACAGGAAAAAAACAACAACCAACGTGACAATTTCAGACCTAAATGCAGGAAAAGAAATAAACTTATTTATTTTTATTTTCGAGCGACACGTCAGCCCTATTTGTAAGTTCGCCTACGGCACAACACTAACATATGCGGAGGATTGGCAGCATTTTTGGCAGTGTCATTGCTTCGCGTTTTAAACGTTTCCGCCATTAATCTTGCGTTCCGGTATTGCATTGAAACTTTCCATTTTGGAAGCGCTCGGTTTCTTGCTACCTACTAATGTATGGCTGCAGTACGATTTGAAAGCAAGAGCTTTTTTAGCAAATTCCATTGTTTGTGCTCTACATTTTAAGTTTTCAATTAATTTTACACTTTGGCCAAAAAGCGAGCTTTTCTACCACTGGCAATTTGACACCCTTTTAACTACGTTTTTATACAAATCATGCGAAAACCAGATACTTGGCAATTTTAGCTTTATTCCTGAAACACTTTAACTTCTTAATGTGATTTCCAACAACTTTTGATCTAGGGCTTTTGGGATAGCTGGATACTTTTTATTTATCGAACGTTTTTATTCTTAAAAGGTATTATTATTTGTACACACGACAGCACGTCGACCTTTACACGCTAGCACTCGGTAATGTTACGGCCGAATTTACAACAAAAGTGTACAGTCTGACGTGCTGTCGTGTGTACTATTTCAGCGCTGCCTGGTCCATTTGCATAGTTTTAAGTGAATAAAACATCGTAAAAAATCAATGTTAACCATATTTTTAAAATACGTTTCTCCTGCCACAGCACTTACATGTTTATTAAATTATTTACTGCTGCTTTATACTGATACTGATTTATCCAAACGTAGACATTGTTACTACTGATATAATATAGGAATAATGTGAGGGAGGGATCGTGAGAGGTGGCGCGAGGGGAAAAAGACCTATACCCAACAGTGGGCAGAGGTGGGCTGATGATGGTGATGATTATTGTATTTGAAACTGAGTTTACCTAATAGCTGTTTTACTTACTGCTTAAAATGATACTCATAGATCATGACAACAAAAACAACTCGCAAAGCATAGTTCATCTTAACAATACCAAATGAAATTCCTAATCTTAGCAAGATTTCTTGACATTCGGCTAACCAAAGCAAACGGCAAACTCAAGACGGAGGCATGCGGTCTTACGATGTTTACAAAGTAAATCTAAATTACCGGTTAATTACATTAGTTTCGGGACAAATTCTCTCGCTTTTTACTGGGTATCCGTCTGACTGTGTCGTTTAAAGATTCTTGTAGAGATTTTGAAACAAGGACGTAGAGTTTAGAAAATGTACTCTAGTTGTTGCCCACAACTTTGTTCATCTGCGTGAGAAAGTGGTCTTCGATCAACTACGTACACACGACATCACGTCAAGGTGTACACTTTTGTTGTAAATTCGCCCCTAACGTCCGAGTAGAGTGCTAGCGTGTAAGCGTCGACGTGCTGTCGTGTGTACTTTGATTGTATTATTGGGCAGCGTGGCCAAAACATAGAAGACCATCAAAATAAAATACAAGCCTCAGCGACGTTTTAATAGTTTCGTTTAAAATTTATGCAGATTTTTAGAAGAAAATTTATATTAACAAAAAAAAAAACTGATAATTTAAAAATAACAAAACTCCGCTGATAGTTTCCATTTTCATTCCTTGCTTTTTTTATAATTTTTTGTGTCTTTGAATCGCTTTGGCGATCGGAGTTGGACGCGAGGAGGGATGCACTGAACGCCCCCGTCCACCTGCGGCGATCAACTATCACCATGTGAACGGTGTGCTCGCATGTCCGCTGTGTGGCAGAACTTTTACAAAAAAGATCGGCTATGTAAGCCTCATGCGTGCACACGAACGCCGGAGTTGAAGCAGTTGCCGTGGCTGTAACCGGCCAGGAAACATCATCATCATCATATTTTTTGGCAACCCTGTATAGTAAATACATAACATAACATTAGGTAAATATAGGGGTATAACATGACATCGCAACAGCTTTTTAATCATAGCCCCTAATAGGTACAAGACTAGCTTTCGGCCGCAGCTCTCGCGTGAACATGAACTTGAATGACAGGACAGCCCTTAGAAAGCAGCGTGTCATTCTCAGGGTCCTAAGTTAGCAGGCAATCACTGAGATAGTCGGTAAACTTATTTCTACCCTTTACCTTTATTAATATTAAACAGAAAATAGGTGTAAACTTACAGTTTCGTTGCAAAGTCAAACTTTTTTTTAATCAGTTTTAGGCATAGAATACCTACAGGTATACACGACAGCACGTCAGACTGTACACTTTTGTTGTAACGTCACCCGTACGTAACCAAACCGAGTAGAGTGCTAGCGTGTAAGGGTCAACGTGCTGTCGTGTGTACCTGATAGTTAAGTTACGACTCACTCTGTCAATCAAAGTACAATTTCGGGCAAAAAAGCAGAATTTCATTATAGCTAAACTCACGTCACTTTCATTTCAGGTTATCAAGAGACAAGTGTCACTCATCCTTGGCTCAAAAAGTCGGTTTTCCCGTGAGTTTTCCTGTTGCAACTTACCTGAAAAGAAACGAAAAGTTTTTTAATATAAACAAAAAAGGTATACATCAACTTTCAAGCCCACTAGTTACACGGTTAAGGGATTTCGGCGGTCCTTAAGCGAACCAGATACAACCCGTTATGGCTCATTATACAGAAAGGGGTTTTCATAACACAGGCGGGCGTTGTAGTGGCACCGAGACAGCTTTCGGCTACTTAGAGAGCCATTTACAGAGAGATTGGCCCGACCTACGAGGTAGATTGCGGAACTTGTGAGATAACTTGCCGAAACTTGGAACATTTTGACGCTGCAATACTTGGATAAGGTAAACCAACTCTGTAATTAAGTTCGGGGCACTCAAACG
Organism: Zelleria hepariella; assembly: GCA_949319315.1. Lineage (NCBI taxonomy): Eukaryota > Metazoa > Arthropoda > Insecta > Lepidoptera > Yponomeutidae > Zelleria > Zelleria hepariella. The sequence continues at coordinate 6,943,525 of OX439382.1, forward strand.
CAGTTTCAGCTCATATTCGTCAGCTTAGGGTTTGGGGCAACATCAGTTAATGCAATTAGAATAAGGTCAAACGATAGAGATCGTCAGGAAACTGAGACATATTAAAAATTGCCTCTTTTTGTTATCAGCACCGTTCGTACTGCTCGAATTATCGCAATAAACGTCCAATAAATTAACTTAAAGCAAACACGTTTTGTTTCGAATGGTTATTATTCTCTCAGCCGAATAGTATAAGGGTGATGTTTTAAATCATAACAGTACTTTTATATTGTTGCCACGGAACTATTATTTCAGACTAGGGTCCTCCATTTGGCTTATGCAAATGTACCCGAACTAAAAATCACACAGGCCGAAGCAAGCTTTTTTTCGAGTCACGATATCAATTTTCCCAGGCGACGAACAATTTCATACTGCCATTTGCAGGCACCGTAAAATAGCCTATTCAACAAGTTTCATGTTGCACGCAAAACATGAATCTGGCAAATATGGGGGGCTCGGAAGTTTTAAAGGTTTTGCTCGTATTTAAAGGTTTACCGTTGGCAGTCCTAAAAACGCACGTTCGACGTGTAAACCATTTACCACCCATTGAGGCCCTTAAAACCATCAAGCGTAGAATTTTTAATACATATTTTATATAATAATCGTTCGCTTCATCAACTAAGCGGCTTGGTGGGTACGGACAGCGACGCACTAGAATACCTCTTTTTATTCGAATAACGCCCATATGCTGATCGCAATAAGAGCTACGATGGGGTATCCTAGCGTGTCGCTGATAGTACATCGCAGCGGCAACAAACGGCACAGCGATGACGCCCTAATGATGGGGTTGGACACAGCCGGAGCAATAATGGAGTACAATATCCATGAAAGCATTGTATTAAGCCATTAGTATTATTATTCGATACTAATATAAATACAAAAACTCAGATACCCCGACATTTTAGCTTCAAATTATCATACTCGTATCTCACAAACGGGTGAACTGATTTTGATAAAACATAATATCTAAGAACACTCGCTAGAAAACATGCTTTCAGAGAAACAAAAACCGCATGAAAATCGGTTCACCCGTTTGAGGGTTACGTACGGTGCCACCGACAGACACACAGACAGAGAGACACACACACAGACAGATACACATAGCGGTCAAACTTATACACCTCACTTTTGTACCTGGGGTTAACAATTTAACTTTATAGTTAGAGAGCTGGTGACCAATCGAGATATTTTTTCGTACAAGGCTAGGAGTTGGTAGGCTGATAGAGTAGACTTCGCTGAGTCTGGCAAAAATATTTTTTTGGCTCGGTCGCGGTTGAAAGTTAGATTTTTTCGACTTTGAAAGTTTAAATGTATGGGTTCAGTATATTTTTTTTTGTCGTACAAGGCTAGAAACTTCGAGGTTAGTAGTTGAGACTTCGTTGAACAAGAAAATATTTGTTTTTTTGGCCGAGCGTGGTTGAAAGTTTGATTTTTATAACCCAAAAATTCACACTTTCTAGGTTATAAAAAACAATATTTCTACCGCGTTTGGCTAGTAATAAATAGTGATTTTGTGATCAGCGTAGATTAAAAAGGCAGCCTAAAAACTCCCAGCCTTGTAGACAAAAAAGAAATGACTCAACCCATACATTTAAACTTTCAAAGTCGAAAAAATCTAACTTTCAACCGCGGCCGGACCAAAAAAATATTTTTCCCAGACTCAGCGAAGTCTACTCTATCAGCCTACTAACTCCCAGCCTTGTACGAAAAAATATCTCAATTGGTCACCAGCTCTCCAACTATTAGCATAGTGTAGCATACTTTTATACTTTTATTTGCTCAATTTTCCAGAGTCCACTGCACTGCATCCTATCAACTGCCTCCTATCAACAGCTGGTTTAGATACTTTTATACCTTGTTACTAACGAGGTTTTTAGTGTTGGTCTGTAAGTAAAGCAAGTAATATCTTGTTTACATCCTTATTCGTATGCGTAATATTCGTGCAACTCTGGAGTAAATAGAAAAAAATCTTCTTACGACGGACTGTACACAAGAAGCGGCCTTTGAAAGGTTGATCTTTTTGCAATATTCGAGACTACACTCATCTTTATTATTTACGATGCGATACAATAGAGAGTCAAGCTTCTGATGCCCGCTCGCTGGGGATTTGATATCGGAATGCTGAGAAGGTTATCCATCTATTTTTGCGCGTTTTATTGTTCTCGCTTTATCTGCACTTAGGGTCTTTTCCGCAAGAGGAAAACCCGGATCAAATATTTACCATACAAATTTACCAAGGAGATCTCCCCACTTATTTTTATGTTCAAAATAATCAATGTCATTGCTGATAACTACGGAATAGTTTCAATAAGGGCGCAATAGTTTTTTTTTTGTCTTCATAATACATATGAGTTTTTTGTATTGATGCGTAGAGTATTGCAAACCGCACGATCACCGTTCACACAAACTGAGAAAACGTGGCATTTGGGTAACAACTAAATGATGAAAACTTTGAGGGCTAAGGTGGCTAATATTTGTTGCGCTTAAATATACAATGTTAACACGGAGGGAGCAGCAAACGGGCAAAGTTTCCTTTCACATTGGATATTTGGGACCACTGATCCTAGTTTCGGTTTTGATAGGAATATTCCTAGTTCGGGATAAGAGCAAACATGTGTCGAATGGGGTGTGTTGATATGTTTTGTTATTCTAAAATGTAATTTAGACGCTATACCCCTGACCCGCTGTTCCAGGTTATATTAAATTGTAACTTTGTTTTATAACTTTACTTTAGGACTTTTTGGGTGCAAACGATAGTTTTTTTCTCAAAATTGGACCTAGTGCTAATTTTGTAGAACTGATTGCTGACAAAACTTGCTAATTTTGTAGAGCTGGTTGCTGACAAAACTTTACAACTACAATTTAATAAGTACATGCATAAAAAATATCTTCAACATTATTTATACCGGCCCTCACTCTTCAGTCAAACTCAAAAGAGCAGTATAATCATGTTAATTCGAACTTTTTGTATTTATTTATGTTCGTACATGTATAATGGAGATGAGTGTGTGTCTGGCAGTTGGCGCCACAGAGCGTGGGCGAACCTGCAAAATGGTCAGTCGCTGCGGCCATGCCCCGGTCGAAACCTTCACTTTGAACCTTGCTTATCTGATGGAAATCTTCAAAGAGACCACTAGTGTAGAAACACAATAATACAATTTGGTTTCAAAAGGTACCAACTTTTTTTGTAGGGTCTAACCTACTGGCCCGCGTTTCATATAACTGACATAAATATTTTATTATGACAATTCGATGTTCATTGATAGGTCGGTTTGTAAACAAATCTTTTTTGTAACCTCATGTCAAATCGACGCAATCTATATCGAATTGTCATAATAAAATATTTATGTCAGGTATATGAAACGTGCACGACAGTTTAGTAAAACAAGTTGAAAAAAAACTAATTTTATTTTAAAACCTTATTTTATTTTACTGTTTTGTTTTTTGTTTAGGTTTAAATTAAAACACATGATTGTGTGCATAGGTGTATTTTAAGATTTTGATCAATTACTCGATCATATTGGGCGAGATACAATGAATGAATAAAACATTGTAAAAATCAATGGTAGGTAATCGTATGAGGTAGTGGCCACCCCTGGTGTCAGAGTTTTTAGGCCAGCCAAAGGGTCTCTGACATGGCTTAACAATAAAAAAAAAATCAATGAAAACCATATTTTTAAAAATACTTTCCTCTAGTCACAGCGCTTACATTTCATTAATTTAAAAATCAAAGGAACGTCATAGAACAAAAAAAATGGGGATGTGATCCATATCTCTGCGACCTTTCGTAACACCTTGTAGACTTAGCACTGAATCACCTTTTCACACGAGTAGGTATCTACAGACTGCTCGGTGAATTTCCATTGAACAAAGAGAAAAATGCCTAGGCAACTAGAACTTTATCTCGGTCTAGTGAAACTTATTAAATATACATAATATTCTTTGATGAATAATGAGGAGCTTTTCATGCTGAGATTGAGACAGCGTAGACAGTGACCTCAGCCATTGGTATTATTATAATTAGGTATTCGGTTTTAAAAAGTTACTATCCAAATTTCATGAATATTTGTTAATTTATAAAACCCTAGAAACCCTAGGTACCCACCACAAATAAAAAAACTCTAAATTTAGTAGCTAATCAGTACTTCATTCAATTTAAAGCTTTGTAGAGCATAATTTTCGAAGTGGCGTGCATTCGGACTCGAGTTATTCGAAAAACACATTTCGAAGTGCAGCAGCGGACTCCACATTCCGGACCCCCAGTTTCCCAAAATTACTTTGAGGGCTAGAAATCCAGAAATATACGAAGAATTTATTGGTTCCAATGGACTAAGTGAAGTGGGGTCTTCAAAAAGAAAGGTACAGTAAGTGCAAGTCCATTGGCGCGCACACAAAACGGCAAACGGTACTGATTGGCTGTACCTTGCTCCATTCCCCTTGTTAACTGCTGTTTGCAATTTGTCAAAGAAACATTTAAATTGCACAGTTAAACGTTGGCGATTTTTCGGCTCATTTGTCAGAGCTGCAGTGGAATTAGTCCCTAATGATCGCAAATTCTCGAATACATTTCTCTCTTGAAACGTTTTTCTACAGTTAGTCCTCGTTTAAATAACTGTACCTACGCCCCACGGGATTTCAGTGCGCTTAATCCCAAATAGGTTGTTAGACTGAAACCCTTGGTTATTTGAAGCAGAGGTCAAAAGTATGACTTACTTTTATAACGTCACAATGTTGCGTTATCTGTGTTGGTAATAAGTTTCATGTCTTGACTAAGATTAAATATTGTTTTATCAAAATTGGAAAACTTCTTAGTTTTTTTTTAGTCCATTGATACATGTTTCAATTTAAATCTGTAACTACAACACTATGTAGAGCATAGGCACATACCTATTAGCTGACCAAGATTCCACGGCTCAGCCCTTGAGTGATTGACGTCAAACGTAGCTCATTGAAGCTCTACATGTTAGTAACTCGTTATTAACCTATAACCGTAACCGGGCGTACGTAACCGAGCGTTCCTGTCGTTACGTGGCACGTCCTCACTAACAGTTGCGTATGGATCTTTTGCTGGAAAGCAAGCATTCCATAACATTGTAGCCGACCACTGCGACGACACTCTCACAACTAGCGCCGCCAATGGAAAAAAAATCATATCTTTTTTTTGGATGCGTTTTTAGCAAAAAACGCTCCTGCGATTTCTCAACGCGAGGCTTAACTATTTTTAGGACCTAAGGTTTGGATTCCAGATCCTAGAACTTAAGAATGCAATCGATTCTCGCCAAAAGTGGCCACTTTTGACGAGAATCGATTGCATTCGTAGGAAATCCAATCCTGGAATCCAAATCTTAGGTCCTAAAAATAGTTAAGCCTCGCGTTGAGAAATCGCAGGAGCGTTTTTTGCTAAAAACGCATCAAAAAAAAAGATATGATTTTTTTTCCATTGGCGGCGCTAGTTATGAGACGTACGCCATCTTAACTGTTTGTAATATTTTCGTATGAAGCTCCTAAAGGCGACTACGGGACTCCACCAAGCGTATTATACGTTGCGTTGTTGCGTATAGGCATCTTACGCATTAGGCGGTGCAATGTGTGTTTTTAAATTTAGTA